>JAVHNF010022060.1:46593-68116 GCA_034783455.1 Micropsitta finschii | reverse complement strand
GTATCCGGACGTAAGAAGCCACAACAACCACATGGCTAAAGTTCTAACCCTGGATTTATACAAGAAACTGAGAGACAGAGTCACACCCAGTGGCTTCACCCTGGATGATGTCATTCAGACTGGGGTTGATTATCCTGGTAAAATGCATTGAGAATATTCTGTGTGAGCCAGCTGAAATAACTGGTGCTTTTAAATACAGTGACTTAAAACTAATTTTGTGGAGGTGGTTTTCGTGAGCAGACTACAGAAGTACAGCTCTGTAGCAGAAGAAGAAAACTGAAGCATTCTTGCTTACAGCAAAGCATGATTGCTAAGACAAAAATTTCTGTCTGGTGGTCTAAATTAGCTAGTGAAACTGGATATGCTATGCGAATTTGTCCTAAACCAAGCTTGACAAATGAGTGTGGTTTAACGGCAACAGCTATGGGTTTCCATAGCACTGCATTTGACTGGCTGACTGGATGAAGTGTAAAATGTAGGGTCTCTCCAAATGTTTTTATGTAAAGATGCATTTCTGAGTGACTAGACCTACCACTACAGAACTTGCCTGGTTAGTGCTACGCTGGAGTGCAGCCAAACATCACCCATACTTAGCTCTTCTGATTTCACTTCAGGCCATCCCTTCATAATGACAGTAGGATGCGTAGCTGGCGATGAAGAATCCTATGAGGTGTTTAAGGAACTCTTTGATCCAGTTATTGAAGACAGGCATGGTGGCTACAAACCAACTGATCAGCATAAGACCGACCTGAATGCTGATAATCTGCAGGTATAAACTTCTGATCGATTACTGATGCCTGCTGGTCTGAGGACTGGGTAAAGTTGCTGGCAGCTGCCTAAACTCATGGCTCAGGCTCTGTTCCCTGCTTTCACCCAAGACATACCCACAGGCTGCATGTCCAGTGCAGTCAGACTTACGAGGTGGCTTCATGTGCTGCTGCAGCGTCAGTCATGCCAGACATGTTCAATATGTGTTTCCATGAACCGTGGGGATATAGTAGTCAGGCTTTAAATCACACAGTCCTTGGAGTCAAGGACTGTCATAAAACACCATCTGATTTTGGTTCTTAAATATCACTTGGTGGTCTCATACTTCAGAATAGACATTGCTATGTCTACAAGTAAGGATTTTTCCCCGTTTTATGGATTTCGAATGTTACTGTAGACTCTAGGAATCTGTAATGCTGTGTTGATTGGCTAGCTAGAGGTCAGCTTGAGAACAAGAGACTTTGGGTGACAGTAGTCACTAACTCTCATTTGCAAGAGTAAACACTTAATTGAATGAGGGTTTACCTCATGTTGGTGCCTCTAGGTTGCAGATCTGATGAGGTAACAGAAGCCCAGACTGTAGTCTGAAATGGACTTAAAATTTTCTAGCACTACTTGGTATCTGTAGCCTTAGTCTCAGAGCAAGTGTTGTTAAACAGATAGTTGAGCTAATGCTGAAAACAAGAGTCCTGAAGTAAGACCCCTGCTTGCAGGCCAGGTAGTCAGTATCTCTGGTATAAGGTACACATTAAAATGCATGGTAGCAACATGTATTTTAGGGTAGGTATCTTGACAACAAAGTTGTACTCACTGGCTTCCTAATCTTGTAGGGAGGTGATGATCTGGATCCGAATTATGTGCTAAGTTCCCGTGTCAGAACTGGTAGAAGCATCCGTGGATTCTGTCTTCCTCCGCACTGCAGCCGAGGAGAGAGGCGGGCTATTGAAAAGCTCTCCGTTGAAGGTAAAGTGAAAACTGGAGGCATCAAGGAATATTATGTCCTTTGTGCAAGAGATGTTCTTTGCAGTTTGAAAATGGAGGCAGTTGGCAAAAGCTGCCTCCCTCAAGATTTGGTGTGAACATGGAGCCTTCTCTGAAGAAGGCTCATTACATTACAGCTGCCTCAGCATTGCCATTTGTAGCCAAGAGCAAGAGCACATGTCAGAGGGAAGTTGTACAGCATTGACCTTTGCTGATCTTGAAAGCTTTTTTCTATGTGTGTGGGGAAAGGGGTTGGTTCATCATGTCTCAAGCTTGAAATATAACAGGTATGTAGCAACTTCAGGGCTTGAGTCATGGTTGCAGTACTTTGTGGCTGCTTTTAATTGACTTTCATTAACATTCAGCTTGCTTAGAGGTGTAGTCTTGCTCCAGATATGCAATTGACTAGAGTAAGCCCTAGTTTTCAGTGAAACTCCTCAGCTGCAGGTTTTTTCTATTGCCTCCCAACTCCATTGAGAGGAAGGGATACACTCAAGGTGCAGCTCTGGAGACCAAGAGTGTAGTTCTTCCAGAACCTCTCAAGGGCAGGGTAACAGTCCTTGACTAAAATAATGCTGTTTGTTGTATTCATGACCTTGATTCTCCTTGGAAGAGAGCATGTCACTTCTACAGTTAGGCAGCAGTAATGATTCCATACTGTATGTAAGGGGACAATGACTACTTGTTTAAGCCTGGAAGCTGCAGACAAATCATCTGATGCTGCCTTAAGTTCTGTAATGCCACAAAGGCATTGCCATTGCAGATGAAAGCACGGGAAGAACCAAACCCAGCAGATCAGACATTGCCATACTTTGTTTATGGTCTCTAAAGTGCTGAGGATGTCTAGTATCTTTGGTCCCATCCTAAAAGTGACTCTCTCTTTCAGCTCTGGGTAGCCTGGAAGGTGATCTCAAGGGCAAGTACTATGCTCTGAGGAACATGACTGAAGCAGAGCAGCAGCAGCTGATTGATGATCACTTCTTGTTTGACAAGCCAGTTTCTCCTCTTCTGTTGGCATCTGGGATGGCACGAGATTGGCCTGATGCCAGGGGTATCTGGTGAGTATGTCTGGAAGAAGGGAGCTGTATGAAGTCACTGCAAACAAAAATCTTGCAATTTCAGTTATGGCTTGCACTGGGGGTGAAATGGCAGCTTCTGAGCTCATATTACGGAATCTAATGAGAATCGTGTATGGTATCCTCTGGGGAGGTTGCATCTGAACCAGCAGAATTTGGAGAAGTGTTACTATGCCTCACATTGGGCTGGTAGGAACAAGGCAGCTTTGCTAGCCTGTAGGTAGAGCCTACCCATCCAGCACAGGTTAGTGAAACCCCAGGCCATAATTGAGGTAGCTTAAGAAAGCAGATCACTTACAAAGGAGTATATGTGCCACTATATTCAGATTCTTGTCCCAGAAGCTTAGAGTAACTTGAGTAATAAGCCATAGCATTTGCTTAGTTCAGATGTGATACTGAATGCATAGTAGTCTCATGGCTTCTGCTTGCAGAAACTCGTGGATAACAGACTGCTGGAAAGACTTTTTCTCTTGGCCCCAGATATATTTGGTGACATGAGTTGACTGATGCAGAGGTGTGGAATGGAAGGATTCTGCTTATCAGATATAGGTCACCTACATAAAACTGCATCTTAGAAACTTCTGCAACATAATTAACTTGCTCCCTTGTAAGCTAAGGGCTAGGTTTTTATCATCTAGAATACTCCAGTCTTATTACTGTAGCTGCACTAGGAATACAACACAGAGGAAGCATGCTTTGTTTCTGGAGGTCACCTTTAAGATTGCATCATCTACCTGCAGATTGCCAGCACTAGATAGTGCTGTCACCTGAGCATGACTAATGTACAAGCTTGAAGTGTAAAGTCTCAGCGTTGCCTGCATAAATAACTTTCCTCAGTTATAGTTAATTTTTGATCCTAATCAAGCTGAGAAATTATCATCATGATAAATATTTATGGTAGTGCTTGCTGCCAGCTGCAAGCTAGGACAAGAGGGCTTATTGGTATTCAGAGGTTTTTATAATATATCTGAAGAGCCCTGATCAAAAATGAATAGTGAAAACTCAACTTAGTTCTCTGTTAAGGTACGAAGTGCAGGTTAGCAGAATCTGACAGAATTCTGGTAAAAGGATTTATTAAACTTTGTCAACATGGTGTTATTATGAACATCAGTGTACAGGGCTGCCTCAGTCTATAATGATCACCCTCCTGCAAACTGCTGAACAGGCCTTTACATTAGTGAACTTGGGCCACAAGTGTGCTAGGGAAATGACTGGGGGTTTTATGTCAAATCCTAAGACTGGCTCATGTCATGTACTTATTCATTATGTTATGTTCAGGTGTAGACTAATTTAAACTACCTCTTGGAAAGAGGTCAGAGTTTTCAAGATTTGGCATCACTTTTACATTTCTAAATTTTCAGTTTTATCCAATCTGAGAGAAAAAAAGCTGTCTTTTCAGAGCTGCTTTACATTTGTCCCTCCAACTGAAAGTAAACTGGGGCTTCTAGTCCACATTTCTAAAAATCAGGTCTTAGGTGTTTCAGATGAAGTCTGCAAAAGCTGGCCATTACTGAAATCTTGATTTTTTTACCCTATCTTGCCCAGGAAATCTGCTTCAAAGCCAGAAATACAGATTGAATCTCAGGACTTCTACACCTTTGGTTCAGCAACAAGACCATCTGTCACTTCTAATTCCTGCTATGAAAAAGACAATCTAGTTATCTTTGATGGAATAATTCTGAATTTGCAAGCTACATTCTTCTCCCTTTCCTCAGTTAGAATTTTTTCCCCTCATACATACTGGAATCTCTGAAGGTTCAGCCTTGGGTGAAGTTAAACCCAAAGAGAGCTATGCATTTTTAATCAGTCTCCCCATTAGATGTAATACAAACTTGCAAAACAACAATTCCTCTCACCAAAACAATCTTGATTCAGTTTCAAAAGGGAGAGAAATCTGAAAACAGGTTAATTCCTTGCCACTTTAGATTTTGCTAAGGATGTGCAGAACTTTTGCTCCATTTTAAGCTTGATATGTATTTTGGAAGATAGAAGATTTATAAGGAAGGGGCTGGATATTTTTTCAGCCATGTCTACATCTTAGCTAGCATCTGCATTTCATCCCAAGACTGCTTTTTAATCTACTGGGTTCTCACTCAGCTTTATTTAACTCGCCAAGACAGAGTGCTCTCATAGCACCATTGAAAACATGACTAAAGTCTCTTTCAGAATGAGGAAACAAACTTAATTTCTTCTTTGGCGAGAACTATATTCATTCTCATCTGAGTAAAGATATGTTTTCTGAGATCATAATGTATTCAATCTTTCACATACATGTTTTCATGGCATAAACTACAGGTAAAAATCACATCATATTGTTCCCTCATTTGAGTGGCCTTACTTTTCATGACTGTAAATCAGGGAATGTCTCAGGCAGCTCCTTCCATGCAGCTACTGCTTTTAACACCCACGCATACATAGAATCATAGAATTGTTTAGGTTGGAAGGAACCTTAAAGATCATCTAGTTCCAAACCCCCTGCCACAAGCAGGGGCACCTTCCATTAGACCAGATTGCTCAAAGCCCTATCCAACCTGGCCTTGAACATTGCCAGGAATGGGGCAGCCACAGCTTCTCTGGACAACCTGTTCCAGTGCCTCACCACCCTCATAGTGAAGAATTTCTTCCTACTATTTAATCTAAATCTACCCTTTTTAAGTTTAAAAACATTCACTCTTGTCCTGTAACTACATGCTCCTGTGAAAAGTCCCTAACCAGATTTCTTGTAGGCCCTCTTTAGCTATTGGAAGACTGTTACAAGGTATCTGCTAAGCCTTCTCTTCTTCAGGTTGAATTCTCTCAGCCTGTCTTCATGAAGCACAAACTCAGCTGTGTTTGTATAGTTGAGGGCATGTGTCCACTGTTACATTTCAATGAAAATTTGATTGGAATTTTGGGGATTAATGACCACTTTGCAAAAATTCAGCTGATATCTACTCTGTCTGCACCAGTTTTTCCAGCCTTCTTTCTACAATAAGTAACTAAAAAGGACTGAGGAACTGAAAGCTGTTTCTAGGATACAATGTGCAGCACTTCCTACTCTTGGCTCACTTAAAATTCAGCCTCTCAGCTCTGTCATTTTTTTTCTGTCTTTGAATTTAAAATAGTTTTTTGCCACCCAAAAGTGATGTAAAAGCAACAGCATTTGTTCCTGCTCTGCGTAGGATCACCTTGCTACTTTGGTAAAATCACAGAGGCTAATCTTCATGGAGATTTTGAGGTAGGGTAATTTCCAGACATTACTTATCCCGATGTTTGGAAAAACCAACTTTGTGTATGTATATGAGTGCACATATGTCCCTATGCAAAGCACCGCTTCTCTGCATTGGCATACCAGCTGGCAGTTCCTGGAAAGCTGTCTGGAAAGTCATGGTGTAGCTCTGAAAGCTACTGCAAAGGGGGAATTATGAATGATATGGCCACCCTGCTGCCATTCATACCTTTATCTTCCTTCCTTCACTTCAGTGCTTGTGCATGGGCAGAATCAGCAAAAGATCATTGCTTATTAGTAATCCTGCTTCGAGGGGAGAACAAATTCCTTACAGGGCTGCTTTCTTTGGGCAGTCCGGCTGAGGGGAAAAAAGGGTCTTTAAACTGTGTCACTGCAGGTTGATCTGGGTATAAACACTTTGGGTACATTGATCCATTGTGAACTTCTGGAACAGGAACAGGATGCTGGTATAGTGGACAATTATTATAAAACAATTGCTGTTCTATATACGGCCAGTTTACAGCTTTCTGGCAACCCCAAGATATAGGTGTTGGTTTCATGTTCTTGGCAGCCCTCCACTCTGTAAGTCAAGGTCCCTCTTTTTGACCAGGAGCTTGCAGGAGTCTCGCAGGTCAGTGGTGAGAGGTTAATGGGGAAAGGCTACCCTCAAACTTGAAAACCAAAGAGTTTTAATTTGTCATTCAGGTTTGGGAAACAAAACCCCTCGCCAGCATTTTGCACTTGCAGTACATGTTTACTGTGAGATTTAGAAAGCAAACAAAGTGTAATCATTAAGAGGAGTTTATTAATTGAAATAAATTTCTCTTTGTGCCATTGACTAAAAAGCAGGCAATTTAGCTTTTCCTAGTCATGGGATTATATATAGATTTTTCTAAACTGAAATGATAGTTTATATACACAGGGGTTTTTTTGCACTTTTCAAGGGTTTCACACAAACAAGCTCTTTTACCTCTCTTCTGTCCACGAGTGCCACCACATGCTAGTGATTGAAAATGATGGTGTAAATCTTGGTGCTACTTATAGTCAGTTACAGAGCCTTGAATATGCAGCGCATGCTTACAGACAGTGATCTGCCCTGGTGTTTAGTAGAGGGGTGTTTTTTCTCAGCCAATTCAGGCAGGGCAGATACACACACTCACTCCAGGCCCATGTTTGGGATGGTGAAATAAAGTAGTTCCCATAGTTATTCCTAGAAGTTAATTAGCTGTGACAGTGGGAAAGTGACAACCTCGTGATTCTTGGATATTTATAACGAGGCTGTCACTTCCTAGGTTAGTCAGGTCATACAGGAGACAAGTGTGTGAAGTCAGGTTTCTGGCAGGACAAAGAGCTGAGCCTGCATCGTTGTGCTTCCTTGCCATTGCTTAGATGTTGGCAGAAAGGATGTCTTGGTGCGGTGTTTGTAACACTACACCGGTGTGTGATCTGTATCTTTCAAAAATGTGGCTTCACCTTGCTGCAGAGATGTCAGTGCACATGTGTTGCCTTCATTACACACCCTTGGAGTTCGATCAGGGTTTATTGAAACTGAGGCATCTTTTCTGCTCCTGTTTTCACGAGCACGAGGTCAGACTTCCAGGGGCAAAGCAGAGCTGTGGCACAGGGAGGTCACAGAGGACAGGAAAAAATGTTGCGATGCCATCCCTTGGTGTGCACAGTCCGCTGAGGTGGATGCTACAGTATGCACCGCGCACACACTGTAGTGCCCTTCTGCACCATGCAATGGTTGCACCATGGATGACACAGACAACTGGTTTGGGGTCTTTTGCCTCTACTTTGTGTGTTTAGCAAGCAGCACCACTACTATGCTGTTTCATGACTTACCCTAACTAAGGAATTTCCTAATGCAGAAGGAGATGTTAGAGTTCACTTGACTTATTTTTACCATGTAATCAAGGCTTAATGTGCTAAATGTGCTCACCATACACTGGTAACAGCACAGCTGAACATGACTTTTTATTAATACCTAGAGAGCTGCTCAGGTCCAGAAAGGCTGCTGGGAATACTCCTGAGAGCTGGGGTTTTTTTTAAGAGAGCAAAACAGTCACACCAGTGGAAAAAAGCTCTCAAATTACGCATTTTGTGCAAATCGCAGGTATTTTATTGGTACTGATAGGCTAACCTGGAATAGATTATTTCAAAAATCTCTCTCATTCAGAGTACCATTTATTAATATTGCTACTGCTCAGAAAAAGAGTTATCTCACACTGAGAAATATGAGTTACCATCATGATAAGAGTATGGAAGTTATTTCATTTTTGTCTGTCTGTCATCTCAGCCCTTCAGTTTTAGTAGGAAAAACTATCATACAACTTTAGCATGATCTCAAGAGTATCGTTTCTCCATGAAAATTTCCTGCCCATAAATAGAGTGCCAAATTTTGTAGTGGGTTTGTCATCTGCCCAATATTCTTCAGAAAAAGCAGCTGACTGTTGGCTTCCCTAATAATTTAATATTGTTTCCTCAGAGCTAGCTTGAAGGGGGAGCAAACCCCAACTATATATAAATAATGAACTAAACCCAGACATCTCTGTCAAAAAAATGTAAAGCTTTGGAACAAACAGAAATCGTTTCATGCAAATTTCTCTCTCTTAAAACTGGCAAGGTTTCAGTAAGCAATTTCTGAGCAAGATTTTATTCCACTGAAAGGTAAGACACTGCTTTTTCTGCACTGCTACAGACCCCCACTGGAGAGCAAAGCTTGGAAACTGCCAAACATCTCATACCTGCTGTGACAATGGGTAGCCGTATCAACATGCACAAACCCGTATTTAACTAAACTGTTCAATTGAATTCTAATCTTCAGCTAATCACTAAGCTTTAAAAAATATCTCCCTATTCATGTTTTATTTCTTAAAAAAATACCTTTATGATGTAATGCAAGTGAATGAATGGATGAGAGACTGAAGCACGACATGCTATGTACAAAGCTAAATGAACTAGGGGGCTCATATTTTGTCAAATTTTTACCCCATGGAACTCTCAGTTAAAAAGAACCCTTAAATGCAGATTAGGAAGTCACTGAAGGCTGTTTTTAGGGCTCCTCAGGATAGATAGGTGATAGAGAGATGTGTTTGTTTTGTGTTATGAGACCTCAGAGAGAAAGAACTCCAAGCCTTCATAAGCCACACAACTCAGTAAAATTGCAATAGAAAAAATACCAGTGGTCACCACTTTGTGCGTAGTAGGTATACTTTGTGCTCAAAACAGAAGTGCAGCCTCCTGAATGAAGTGTATCTGTGTGTTGTAGGGGATAGGGAGTGCTTTCACCTTTCCTACCTCAAGACTACATGCCATCTCTGAATCTGTGCATCAGACTTGGCATCTTCTGTGTGACTGTAGTAGCCAAATTAATTTCTTCTTAGTATTTCTTCATGGGAGATACCCCCTTGACTTCTTTGGGGGTATAATTTGAAGTTAATAAGGGAGGAAATGTGGGGTTGAAACACACAGTGCCTAAGTCAAGACTTGTAACACAGCACCTCATCATCGTGTTCGTGCCTGAATGGGTACCCTGGCCCAGCTTTACCAAGAAGGCACTGATGTTTCTGATAAAAGCCATATCGGTGGAGAGGATGCCTACATGTTCCAGAACCAAAACACAATTTCATATGTGTGGAGCAAGTGTGAAGAACATTTATGTACAGCTGGTTCTCAAGCACAGCCCCTCAGGTCCCTCACACACCAGAAAGCATCTGAAAACCAGAAACATCTTCTCTGGACCTCCCTACTGAGTTTGAGGTGCTTACCGTCTATCTGGGACTCAGTTTCCATCTTTTTTGCAGACCTGAACGTAAGGGCAGTCTGATCTGTGCTAGTGTTTGGTTGGGGCATCCAGCAAAACTCTCTAAGCATGATAGGTCCTCTTTGCTGATTTTAAGAAATTTCTTGCAAATGACTCATTCTCATTCTGGTTTTCTACCCTGCAGAGCAAGGTTGGGCATATCCTCCATTTAACCGGACAGAAAAAATGCTGGCATGTATTTTTAACTGAAGTGATTCTATCTGACCCAGGTTTTATGCTTGTATGGAAATCCTGTCAGCGAAAATAATTTTCCAGTGTCTTTCCATTTGTTCTGTTATTATACTGTGTCTCCAAATCTCCACCTTTTCAGTGTAAATAGGTCAATGTGACCTTCTTACCGAACGATTACTGAAGACTACAGCTAACAAAGTGTTCTAGGGGGCTATCAAATGTCTCCAAAGTAAGGCATGCATAAAACATGAGCGCACAGTCGTAAATAACCAGGCTCCTCTTCGTTTATTTTAAAATAATGACTGTTGTTTAACTGGCTTGAAAGGGTTACTCTTTCACCCCTAGCTTGTTCTGAGTACCGTGGGAAAATGACATGAGCACTGTTTAGTTTAAGGGATGTAGTCATGCAAAACCTTTGCTGTACTTGTGGAGGAAGCTGGAGTGTTTCAAGAAGTAATGAAGGTGTGAATCATCAGAATTCTGAATTGTCTGATAAGAAAATCTCTTAATCTCTTGTAGTAATGTAAGGACTCCAATTGCTGCAATTCTCTTTATAAATTGTGCAATAAAATATGAAATAAACCATTGCAAAAGAATCGAGGATTATCAGCAGTCTCTTCCTTTGATATCGCTTTTTCTGAACGGTGTTCTTTAAAGGCTTTTGCTTGTTAGTTTAGTTTTAAGAGAACAGTAAACTAATTAGTTCATTTCTTTTTTTCACTTTATGATCTGTTCTTGGCATGCTTAGAAAACATTTGAGCTCAAACAGTTCATTTACAGTTGTGCCCGTTAACAGGAAGGATTTTCATTTTTCAAAAACAACTTAAGAATAAAACCCAGGATGAGATACTGCTTTAATTAAAAGTATATGCAAAGGATGAGAAAGATGAGGAGTTTGATTGCTTACTTCTCCCTCTCTTTTTTTTTTTTTCCTTGTGCATTTTAAATGGCTTTCAAAATCTACCAAAAAATCTTCAATTCCATATGTATGATCAGTCAAAAACCCCTTCAAGAGTTCCCTCTTGAAAAATATAAATTCTCATTGTTTCTGGAATTTGGCTTCATGGTCTCAATGTGATTTTACAGGATGACATTTATGGTCTTTTACCAAGGTTTTATGTTTTTATTTATACAAAAATCACACAATGCAGTGAGATGTAAAAAAAGTGAACAGCTTGGGAAGATTTAGGTTTTTGAGGTTCCTTTCATAATCAAGAAAGATATAAAAAAATGTAAATTGCCAAAATTGAAAAAAACCTAGCTTTGATATATGACTCTTCTCATAATTTGCAATAAGACTTTGATTACAGTTTTATCATTTCATTTATCACTTTCTATGCAGCAGCCTAAGAAGCGATTGGCTAGAGAAGAAATCAAATGTTTATCTGCCACTACCTTTGCCTGTGGACGCTGAAAAGGTATCTATAATATATGACAAAGTCCTGCTGTAAAAGATCAGAATACTGAAGCTAGATAGGAAGAACAAACTACAGCCATAAAGAATAAAGTTTAAAATGCTTCTGTTGTGATTTACCTGCCAGCTTCTAGTTCAGGCTGTGGTATGTCCTGGCAGGCTGCCCCAGGTGAAAGCTACAGAACAAGGTGAAGCTCTTTGCTGGATGCCTGTGAGCATCCTCCATGCACACCATTTTCAAAAGGCTGCAAGAAAGAGGCAAAGCAATCTTTGAAAACAGCATTTGCTTTTTTATTTTGATTTTTTGATTGATTTTTTTAATCACTGGAATGCATTTTATAAATATTTTCTGAATGTGTGAAAAATGTGGAAAATCACATTAATAGTAAGATTACTTATGGTGCTTCAATGTATTTGGTCTACTTACTCTCCAAAGAAAGTTATTAGGTAAAATATCTTTTCGTGTAGATTAAAGATATGTGATATGCTCTGGCTAATTGTCTAGATTATCTGTCGCTTTCTCTGCCACCTCCCTCACTGCATACAGCTGTTTTCAGCCAGTAATTGGCTTGGGAAACAGCATACACTACAACAACTGTTCTGGTGTCAAAATTGAGTGATTAATTTCCACAAATAATTCCTGAAGTGGCTTATGAAGATATCAAAATAAAGCTACTTGAGAGCTTGTTTAGCCCCAGTTGCTTCACTTGCTGGTCTTTGGATACTGGAAGGAAAAACCAAGTAACTGCGAGGTGCTGATGGGTGACTCAAGTGCAAGTCAGTTTTTAGGGGCATGGGGAGGCCACTTCTGCCCGAGGTCCTGGGCACGTTTGTGTCTTCTGGGTCTCAGAAATAGGGTCTGTGGTAGACTCAGAGTATAGTGTCCCTGGAGGACGAGAGAGGTCTTGAAGGTGAGCGGAGACCACTTTGTATCTGAATAAGGGGATCTTGGTAGGTGGTGAAGGCACACCTTCAGGAAGAGGTAAGAGGACCTGACAAGGAGTAGGTGAAAGACAGCATCTAGGTGGTTTATGTGCAGTCCATAGACTGAGCTGGAAGACTTGATGGACCTGAGCTCTTCTCACAGCCTCCTGATGTGTTGAGATGGGAAACATGGTGATGGACCTGGAAGGTGAAGACGGAGCTGCTCTGGGTTAAGCCTCTGCCTTTTGGTGAGGCCACCTGGCTCTGTCTGGAGCTCTGATGCAGTAGTGAGGTCACCTTGCTGTTCTTCTGCTATGGATGCATTCATGTGCTTGTGGTCCCCATCATGTGAAGTGAAAGAGCTGTGTTGCTTCGAAATGATACAGCTTCCTGTGCATTTGTGTGATATATTCTATCTACAATGGGCTTTAAATATGGTCTGATTCAGATATCATCTAATACAGCATTTTGGAGTGTGTGTGAACTGCTCGATTTCTCCTCAAGTTTCTTTAAATATGAGGCAATTGCACAGCAATCTAGAGATAATCTAATGTAGAAAAAAAAATAAAATAGAGATGCTTCTGTTATTCCCTTGCCACTTTTGCTTCCTTTCTTTTTCTTAGAAACCACCAGTTATTTCCCTGCAGAGCTATGAAGCTAACAGGAAACTAGAAACAACACACACACCACACCCCACCCCACCCCCAGCAATGTCTCTTCTGCAGAACTACAGGAGATCACGTCCTGTAGGAAGGTTAATGAGTAACTCAGACTTTTGTATGTCAGCATAAAGAGAATTACTTGCTTCCTAGTGCACTAGAAGCATTCCTAAAACATTTTAGGAAACAGTGTAATGTATTTAGTGTAAAATGAAGCTGGAAAAAAGTTGCAAAAAGATGTACCATCAGTCCAGATTTGATACATGAGACTCAGCAACTGCAGGTTTCTTGCTTCTTTATTTCATTGAAAATGGGTGCAGTGGACTTCAGACAATATCCTTCTTTTCTCACTTCCTGATCAGGCTCTCCCTAGTAAACACAGGTCAGCTAACGTGTATGAGCCAAGCTGGTGCTAGCCTACAGTCTTGCTCGCCGCCAGGCAGAGAGGGCAACACAGCCCTCTCTTATCCACCTCCCAGAGGACTTCTGTGGTCAGTGCCCATTGTAATTTCGTTGCCTCCCTCTCCTGTCCATAGTGGCTGCTTCTATGCATACTTAGAGATTTTATATATATTCTTTTTTCTGCATTTTAATTATGCATCCCCATTTCAAAAGGCTGCATGTTTTGAGATAAGGAAATGTTTCCACAGGTCATGCTGCTTTCTTTTCCTCTGGATTCCTCTATTAACAGAAACCTACTGGTTTCCAGAAGGAAATTGTCTTGATTTCTTTATAGCCTCAATCTGTCCTCACTGAAGCCACTGGCAAACCTTCTGTTTATTTTTCAGGGATACAAAATTAAGCCAAATGCCATCAGGCAGTGATCAGCACATATACTGAACTGTGAGCAAGACCTGGGGAGCCTAGTTAAGTTACTACATTAGAGCTACTTTTAAATTCATCACTAAATAGGTTTGGGTTTGGGTTTTGCCAGAAATACTAGCTCACTGAAATAGAAACGTGTCGTGGCAGTGTGTCAATTTCAGTTATCCAGAATGTTATTTTTAGGTCCCAGGTGAAATTTTAGGGGGAGAAAAGGAAGCAGAGAAGCACTGTTTATCTGTGATACTGTACTGAGCAAATGTAGCTACAGTGGCTGTTGGGCTAGAATAGCTTGCAATTTTCTGAACACGGTTGGGTAGATGGGCTTTGCCTTTGATTTCTAGTATCTAATATGAAAGGCAACTGAAAAAAGATTGGAAGGCTATTGGACTGGGTGATCTTTAGAGGTCCCTTCCAACCCAAACCATTCTATGATGTATGCATGTTTGCAATGTGCAATTACTAAATGTTTCTATTTGCATCTGGTTATGAAAAATAATGTTGAAGTGGAGAGGGCCATCAACCTGGGGAAGGCAGAAATATCATTTAACCCCAGTCTTTTTGAAGGAGTTTGATTCCAGCTCACAATGAAGAGTAATACTCCCTGTCACAGGTCGCAATTTTAATTCAATGCTCAGAAAGTAGTTAGAGGCATCACAGAAGAAGACCTTGTCAAAAGATATATAAAAAAACCTGCTTTTAGTTCAGGAAATTGCTGGAAACTGGAAGAGTATGTTGAAGTAACACCATGCTATCTTTACCTTGTTATTACACCTTTCACTAGGTACATGGTCATTGTCTAAGCCAGGATGCTGGGCTGAATGCATATTTAGTTCAGTCTGATACAGCTGGGCTTTTTATGTTAATCTGAAGAAAGTTTACATGAAGGCACCAGAGAAAATCATTCCTGCCTCCCCTTCAGATGTGCCTGCTCTCTGCAATTAGTACTGTGAGTTTGTAGCTGCATTGGCTTTTGCAGCTGAGATCTTCCACAAGGCTCTGAAGGCATTAGTGAAGGAAAAATGATAAATAGAGATGTGAGAAGTGATGAGGCTGGAACAAGACCAAATACTCATTGATATTCCACTGGGTTTGATCCATCACTGACAGTAAACTGAACTCAGGGGTCCACATTATTAAAGACATTCAAATACCTAAAGCTCAGTGAAATCTCTGGGAGTAAAATGTTTGAATATTTTCATAATCTGCATCACAATAAAGCCAATGAATAGTATTTGTGTTAAATCAGAGGGGTGATTTGGTTGACATTGGGGCCTGGTGGGAGTACAGGAAAGTAATAGTCTCTCTCAAAATGTTTGAAAGATCACATAGTTATCTTGCATTTGAAACATTGCTGTCAGCTTACCTCACTATTGCGCTGCATTATGTTGATGTCACAGGCAGTACACGAGCATAAAAGTGAAGTAACTGACGATGAATACTTCCACCATTCTTGTATTCCAACAAAAAAAAAAAAAGAGCAAGATTTGTCTTGTGTTTTGGTTACAGTTTTCTTTATAGTTAAGACATATTCTAAAAATTATTAATATTAAATGAGCTAGTCTGTCCAACAGTATAAATATGAAGTTCTAGGTTTTTTACTTAAATCCTGAGTCCACAACATTTGTATCCATGGTGACAGTCAGACTCTTGATCTGATTCCTTTTCAAGTCAGTGTTGTGATTCTTAGTGATTTCGAAAATGCTTTTCAGTAATTCTAAAAATGAATGGTTAGGCATTGGCTCAGTTTTTCCAGCATGCATGCACCCGTTATTAAGCAACAATCTACAGCAGCAAACCCTTTCATTGTGGTTTGGGTTCCCATGTTGTGTCTGTAGGGATAGGGTAATCTATTTGAACAAAACCTGGTGATATTGCACCAAAATTTCTACATGCTTTGTTGTGAAATATAAAGCTTAAGCTCTTTCTTTGTAAAGATTGCTAGCTCAGTATAGCTTTAGTAGGAGTGAGCAATAAGAATGAGGGAGTGGGGTGATAAATCAGGAACGCTTGCTTCAATAGAGATATCTCTTACAGTAATTTCTTCTTGGTGAGATATTTAGGATTTGTTTATCATTCTGTCTTCTGTGGGTGTGCAGCCTGGAAATTTATTTTGGAAAAAAACCTGCAAACATAAAGTGAAACCATGGGACTATAGCAAGAAGGCAGTTTATATAGGTAAGGATCCCCATGTGTATGTTGAAGAGGCAAGGAGTGAGGAAGGCAGGTGATGGCAGTGCAGGTACAGCAGGGTGAGCAAAGACCATGGAAAGCAGGTGAGTCTAAGTTCTGGTAGCTGTCAAGTGAGGGATATTTGGTTGGCTACCCCATGCAATGGAGACATGGAGCATTACACCAAATAGACCATGCACATTGGACATGCATGTGGGAAAATCGGTATGTGACAGCTTCAGCTCTTCCTCTTCGTATCTAGAATCTTTTCTCAAAGCTTGGGCTGAATTAAATTAATACACATCTGATAGAAAACTTGAAAATCTTCCTGGTATTCATCAGGAACTGCAGGTTTCCAGAAGCCCGGTATTGCTAAGCTTAGCCTGAACAAAATGTGGAAGTACTCCAGAGATTTGCTGTACTGTACTCTTGAACAAAAGTGAAGTTTAAAAAAGCATTAACAAACATTTGTGCTTTTCAAATGCTTATCTAGAGCTCTCACCTCCTCCTTAGCTGTATAGATTGAAGATGAGGAGCGAGGAGCATGCACTGTGATTATTCCCCCACCACCACCTCTCCCCACCCCGAGAAGGGCACTTGGATGAAATGGTTCTTGACTGGAAAAGCCCACTGAAGGGTCTGACTGACTCTACATGGGTGGCTTGTAATTAATATACATTAACAGTGACTTAGTTAACCTGAAGTTTTTGTTTCTGTGATTGTGTGAGGTTTTTAAAGTTTCAAGTACACAGCCTAAAGTTTTCTCTGTTTCTTCTTCAAGTGAATGTGCAAAATGCTCGACTGAGGCTGTTCTTCATACTTGCCTCAAGTCAGTGATGACAGAATATGGCCCATTTTTTAAACTGGGATTTATAAACACAAAAATAATCACAAATCAAGTCCAGTCAGGAGATTCCTCACAATCCTGCCCTGAATGGTCTCCAAATTCTATGAGAAATAATAGTGATCTGCACTCCATGTGACCATGGTTTTTTAATTCATCCATGGGAATGCCAAACTATAATCACTGTAAGCCAGCTTCACAAGTGACTAGAAATTATTCTTAAAGAAGAGAACACAGTCAGTGCTATCAAGTTAGAAGGTAACTAATATGTCTTATGCTACTTCTGTTGCACAATCAGATGCAAAAATATCTCTTTTTTACAAACAATTTGACTGATTGAAGAGATGCTTTTAAAATTTGACACTTCAGTTGGTGGTGCTGCAAGATCTTCTGGGGGACATGATCAGAGTTTAAAATGAATTAGGTCAGACAGAGAGATATATAGCGAATTAGTCAGAGATGAATAGGTGAATAAACAATAGGATGTTCAGTGTACCGACTGTGACATCTAGGAAGGGGGATATAAATGCCAGGTGGTTAGTGTCTGCGAAGCAGCAGTATAGCAGAGGAAGATTTAGAGATGGGAGTGGAACAGCAGTATGTATTAGTCAGCAACATGGTATTGCAAAAAATGTAAATGTCACCCTAGGGTGAAGTTGAGTTTTAAATAATTTGGTTGTCTTAGAAGTCCTTTACCAGATATTCTGCATTAAATGTCTTGTTCAAGTCTGATGGCCACTTATTCTTAGCATAGCTGCTCCATTTATTTTTGCAAAGCCAACTCATTCATTATAGCTAGTAAAGAGAAACATTCAGCCAGATAGGTTGGTTTATGATAGTCAGCTTAAAGTCATCTCCATATCTGTTCTGAATTAGTTAACACAGGCCAGTGTAACAGTTCATAAAGCTCATGTATAGCATGGAATGCCTTTTCTCCTTGAGCTTGCTCTGTGACAGTGAATTGTATATTGGAGAGAGACATGGTGCTGCAGAGGACATCCCAGGGAGTCTTCCTAGGACTCTTGTAGTCTACACAGGAGCCCAAGGTAACCCACCCAGGCTAAGATAATTTTTCGTGGCTGCATCAATCCAAATTACTTGACTGACATAAATTTATGATGAGTACGTGTTTTGTATGTTGAAATCATCTGAATTTTGCACTTCATTAACAGCAGTGTGGACCAGCTAAGAATGGCCTTGCACAGTCTGCTTTTTCTTTTTTCTTAAAGCACAAGGAATACAGACATCTTTCTTAGTTTCCCAGGGCGTTACTTATCTGTATGTAACTCTCTAGCTGGTACACACTTAAACAGAAAAGGCTTCTTACTTGTTTACTGTGTATTGCAAAGATTTGCCTGTAGTTTAACTTTTCATTTTAACTTCTCAAAGCTTGGTTTAAACCCTTCTACATTAGCTGCAAACAATCAGCCTATGACAGTTATGAATGCAGAGATGATTTGACAGCCATGCCACATTTAAGATGTGATGGTGTATAATTTGCCTGAATTGGTCCTAGAAGTGGAGTTGCATACCTAGCTGGAGCTATATTACTTTCAGCAAATGCAAGTGGGGAGGACAACAAGACTGGTGCAGGGTTAGCTAATATGACCTGTGAACAAGACCGAAAGATTTAGAGTTGTTCAGTCTAGAGAAGAGACACCAAAGGGGGAGCAGATGAAGTTTTAAAATACGAAGACCTTTTTATAAAAGAGATGGTGATCAGTGGTTGTCCACAACTGCTGGAGAAAGGACAGGAAAATGTAGCAGCTTGGTTTACAGCAAAAGAAAAATTAAGGTGGGTTTCAGTGGAGGCAGAACAGCTTGTATAATGAAAGGTGGAATAAGATTAAGTCCAGGATCCCTCTCAATGCTAACCTCTTCCTTAGGAGTTTCACAAACTTCTTTAGGTATTAATATTTAGTACTGACTCATCAAAGGAGGACTGTGCTAGATGACGTTCTTGAAGTCCCTTAAGGGGACTTCATATTTCTATGACTCCTTCATTTCTGTTCCTTGCAGTACTGCTGTATGTCTTGTAGATTTGTGCACACTGTAAAATGTTTCCTTTGCTAATCTGAGTGCATTAAAATTAAACAAAGCATGGAGAAGCAGGCTAGCTGTGTGAAACATTCAAACTCAGCAGCTACTACATCTTGTCTGTCCATGTCCCTCTGTGTTGCAGCCTCTGCTCACTGCTTTGCTTGCAAGAATAAGTTTGTCTTATCTGCAAATACATTCATACTTGAAGTTTATAAGCAGAGCAGATATACGCACCTCCTCATGCTATGAAGTAATTGGTAAGGTTGGACTAGAATCTGTCATTAACTATCTGCTTTCTGAAGTCGCTGAATGGGTTAATTGTAGAATTGTATCTCCCTCTGAAGATAAGATCTGAGACTGGACCTTCTCTGCAGCTGTACCTAAATGTGCCTGGCAATATTGTTGTTGGGGTTTTTTTCCTTTTTTTCCTCCTCCCTCTCATGCAAACATATACACAGCTAAACAACACATGAGAAAACAAGTGGAAATAATTGGGATAACACAATCTAATGCAAAATCGTTATCAACAGCCTTGGCCTCTGCGAAGATTTAAAAGCATTTCTGACTGACTTAGCTGACAAAGACCCATCACTCCAAATCTTATTCCTGGTGTTTTTACCCTAGTAACCTGGAAGATGTCTCCCAGAGAGACTATTGTACTTGTTTTTCCTACCAGCCTACCAGTAGTGCACAAATTACATAGACCTGAAAGTGCTGTAGCACTTCTGTTCTAAACTGTTGCCTGAAGTGAAAAACAGGACTTAATGCATAGTCCCCAAGGAAAGTCAAATGCAGCAGTGGGTAGCTTTTGAGATGTATGGGGTTCACGGTCAGTTCCAGCACAGATGTTATACCTGGGCTGTGGCACATGACTGTCAGCAAGGTTGTGCTGCCTGGGGGCCTATGGGGTGAAACTCATGCCCAGCTGTGGGGATAAATGAGCCAAGCATAGCAGCTGAGGCCAATGCCCCTCCTCTGTCCTTGAGCCCCATCTCACAAGGGAACAGCAACCCTGCCAGGAGCTGCTGTCATTTCTTGTCCCCAAGCCATTCCTGGGGATTCCCAGGCTTGCCAAGGTACAAGAAGCGTGCTTGTGGCTTTTCTTCCTTACAAGAGAAAAGTGGTATTTCTCTGACCTTTGGAGAAAATTACAGCTTCTCCACAGCTGATTGGAATATTCTTAGGGTCTGTCTTTTGGATTGATCTTTCCAAGATCAATCAAATCTCTTCTCTGGAATTCAGTCCTTCCAATCTGCTAGTTTTCTCTCCAATTATTTCTTGAGCACTTTATTATTACACTTGTCTGAGCTCAATAGCTATGGAAAATTCTCTGGATATTTTAAATAAATTGCAAATAATTTTTCCTTACACTCTGGAATAAGCCTGCATTATCTTGTAACCCAAGATTTCTTCTATTTTCCCCAAATGCATGTTTAATATTTATTGAAATCTTCTGTTGATTAAATGCTCTGAATAGTGTATCCAGAAGACTAATCGATATTTTAAATGCACTCAGACATATTAGCTGCTTACTGGTTACACAGAGAAATAATGAACTTGCTACATGAGAAGGTAAAATTCATGAATAATTCATAGCCATTAATTTATTCAGTTTTTGCCTTTTGAATTGATTTGGCAATTATTCTTGTACTGCACATCATTTACAAATGCTTAGATATAAATATTTACAGTTGCAAATTCGTGGTCAAATCATTTCCATTCTCCAATTGAATGGCTTCTTTAGAACACCAGGCAGTACAAATTGTGAATTTTAGTGTTAAAAATACAGCTCAGTAGAATGTGGATGCTTAAATAATCAGATAAAGTGGATACATACTGACTGTAAATATGGTCAGGCTAATGTCTTTCAAATAGGAATAAATATTTGCAGGCATATTTTTCTTCATCACTTATTGCAGCAAGAACAAGTGAAAGATCTTGTGTGTTACGCTGCCACAAACAACAAAGACTAATGTGTTTTGGCATTGATATTTTTATTGTTTATTCAGCTCCTCTTTTTCCTTTGTTTGAAACTTGTTGGTTTTGTTTTCTATTTTTTGGGTTTTTTTTTTCTACTGATTGTGTTCTACATTTTTCAAGGATGATTGCAACATTCAGGAAGATGAGAATTCGCTCTAGATGTGGGTGACTGGCAAAAGGCCCTCTGTAACCCTTAACATGGTGAAGCTGCATAGCTAGAGGATTCACAAGCAGAATATTATGGATCTGTGAGGGAACTGATGGTTGGAGTGAAGGGGTTAATCCACAGTGGCTTATTTCAGTCAGAGGAGACTTTCGTCCTAAACACACCATGTACCTACTGGTGAAAGAGAGACTTCTCTAGAGGATGATTCAGAACAGGAGCCTAATTTTAAGGGCTCTGAATCACTCTGCTAGTTTCCATTTCCTACTTGTTGCCCTGACTGATGAGTCAGGACTTATGCAGAATGAATGAATTTCACCTTTAATGAATAAATCATAGCATTGTAATAATTTAAAGTGCTTGATTTGAGACTAAAGAGCTAGTGAAAGCATTACTATGTATTATAGAATCATAGAATAGTTAGGGTTGGAAAGGACCTTAAGATCATCTAGTTCCAACCCCCCTGCCATGGGCA
>JAVHNF010022055.1:18993-29268 GCA_034783455.1 Micropsitta finschii | reverse complement strand
AGAAAGGCCTTCCTGAAAGCACATCTCCTCGGTTGGCAAAGCCGGGTCCCCTTGGGCAGATGGCCTTGTACTCACTGAGCAATCTAAGTAGCTACTCTTCATGAATGGAAATGTTAAATGTTAGTTGTCACCTATCAAGACAGATGAGATGTGAGACCCATTAGCCAGCTTACAGAATTCCCATGTTGGGATTCAGATAAAATTTATTTGGCTTGTTTAATTTTCAGACGTACACATCCCAGAAAGGGTATAAGCAAACAGAAAAAAGTGTGGTATAGATGAAACAAGGAAAATTGTAGAAGAAAGCCTTGACTGTCTTGTGTGGAAGTATATTTGATTATAGTACCATACAATTTTTTAAATTTCAGCTTTCTTTAGACAGACAGAGTCAACAAATAAGGGTAGAAAGGCCATGAAAGTGTTAGTAACTGATATAGGATGTGTTGCTTGTCCACATAATTGGCAATCTGACATAAATTCAGAGGACAGCTGTGTCAACCTTGCCCAGGTCAATGATTTATCTGGTGACTATGTTAAGCATTGTGGAAAGTTAAATGTTTCACACCAAGTCATGGCAGTCTTCCTAAAACACACGTCTCAAAGCTGACTAATAATCAATCTGTGTTCATCAGCTCTCTACTCAATTCAGTGTTTCATAAGGGATTTATTAAACACAATGCAGGTCTCAGCCGTGCATTCCATCAAAGAGCTCAAAACTTAAACATGGATCTAAATTTCGATGGCAATGACTGCAATTACAGAAAGGGCCTCAGGGCCCATATCTTATCATTTGATGCAGATGGTTAGAAAGAAATAAAGACTTGCCCTTAAAGGGCAATGAAAATAGGATCAACAAATTGAGAAATAAAAGTCCTAGAAAACAAAACATGGTGCCTTATGAATGGCTTTGTAAGGCCAGGAACCAAAGTAATCAAAAAGTTATGCAGTAGCAAAATTTTCATCAAGGGGCTTGCTTTAAGCTTGCTTACATCACACAAATTACTATACACAAAAATAGGTTTAATCTTGGCTTTAAACAGCACGACTGGCAGTCTGTGTGTATTTGGTTCAGGTTCTGGGACTAGCTTTGGCTGCTTTATGCAGCTGTGGCTGCTCAAAGCAGCTGGAAAACTGCTATGAGTGGCTATAAAAGTGTTCCAGTTTGCTCTAAATTATTCAATAGGTCATTTAGGCCCAAGGCCAGTACATGAACATGGATACAGAAAAGAGGCTTTGAACTATGGCTGTCAGTTTCCTAGTACAGGAATTAATTCTGAGAATGAAAGGGATGATGAAATTTGACCTACTGACGTTAAAAGGTTCCTGTTTAAGAGCAACATGAAATGAAAAATCAAGATATTCATAATGTGTATCAAATATCGACCTTGTACTGTGGTACTTTTTTGTTACATACTTTGGCTACTCTATGGAGCTAACTCATTAGTATACACATTCCCTGCACACCTGCCTCAGAAAATGTCAGCTCCTGAAATAAGCCCCCCAATCACTGTGAGAGCAGCAGGGCTAGAAGCCTAGAAGAAACACGCTTTTGAATCTTAGGACTGGGGATCATACAGGCTATGGTGAAGCACAGAGACAGAAGCAGAGAACTTCACACAAACTCTGTGAAGTTACAGAGACAGAAGCAGAGAAGGCAACTAAGGAGTTCTGAGGTAAACACAACCTCATATTTCATGTCCAGAGTCAGAATTCCATTACTTCTGGAATGCAGGCTTTTTACTTATTCTTAAAATACATAAATACATATACTCACAGATGATTTGTGGGTGCTATAGTGTGAAAATGCAGCATAATAATTCCCCTGAAAAAGATACTCTTTTTACTTTGAAGGATACCATAAAGTTAGTGACACTTACACCATCACTCCTTAAGCATGTCTGCCAGACAAAATGTCATGATGCTATAAATGATGTCTCTTTTTCCACATATGCTTCCATCGTGTTTCCCTCTTCTTTGCACAAGACACTGCTGTAGAGGTTTTAGACTGTACTTACCTTAGCAGTGTAGTGATTACATCACCATGCAAATTATACTTACATCTTTCAATGTGCATGGCTGTTTTACTGGTGTCTAAATTACTAGTCTTCTCTTCAGATTTCAATGTATTAGTAGTGTCTCTGGCTGGAAAGGTAGTATTCTCACACATTTAACCCAAGAATGACTAAGAATGTAACTTTCAAAGAACTGTCTGTTTGATTAGTGTTGATCTATGCAGTAGACACTAGTAACAAAGAGAGAATCCAAGAAAGTCAGTATGAAGTGGAAAACCCATGTCATGAAAAACTGCCATTAAAGCAGGATGTTATCCTCAGTTGTCATCTGCTGAGAATATATTTGTTCATCAAGTAATAAATAAACATATCCTCAGGTTCTGAGCTTTGAAATGATACTATAGAAAAGCACATTGCTACTATAATCAAGTTTAGACCACCATTTGGTTTATGGCAAATAGACCAAATGGTATTAGTTAACTCTCTGGAAGGAATGATTCATTAAAGGAAAGACAGTGTTTCTAAGACCTCCCTTCAAACTTAGCTCCCCAGAGATGATGCATATTGCACAAGACTAGAGAAGAATAGAGACTGTCTTTGAAGAAACATTAACATGCAGTGCTATCTTTTAAATGTTCTAATTGCTGGTATTCAGCATTCGTATGAGTAAGACAGTCTGTTTATATAAAATTTCTCTTTCTTGTTAACTTCCTTGTTCCTCAGAATTTGCTGAGAGGAGTTTGTGCTTTTTCTCTACAAGCTGTACTCATCTGGGTGCCCCGTGCTCATTCTCCTTCAGGGAGAAAGCCCTTGCTCTTATACTTCCTGAAAGTTCTTAAAATATGTGTGCTTTTTGCAGCATGGTTATCTTTCAAATATTACAGAAAGTCACTATTAAAAAAAATCTAGGTATAATACAGAAGGATAAAGCCAGACTGGCTCATTTGAATCTTCTTGAACGTGGTGATATAATCGATTTCCTGAATTCTGAACACTGACATTCAGTTGATCAGTACACTAGGGGCAGTCACTCAGGATAATGATTATTCTATACAGCTTCCCTTTTTGCCTTCCCCTCCCCGGCCTGTTTTATTTTCATGCTACATCAGACCTTTTAAATGAACTGTAGGTTTTCCTGGTTCATTTAGCTCCATCTGTCTGCTTCAAATATGGTTTTATTATATGGTAGACTACCTACAAGTGTCTTCTTTCTACAGTACATGTTTAAATTAAATATGTTAGCAGAGTATGAGAGCTTGCTAACCAAGGATTTGCCTTGTTTTCCTGAGAGGTTCCTCTCAAAGGAAAATTCTCTTGTCACAAAAATTGCAGAAATTCTGCTTACGATGTCAGGACATGTCAACTTGGTGCAGAGAAATACAGAACAGGTCTCTATATTAGTGGCAACCCAAGGCTGGTGGCAGCTCCATATAGATGTAGTAGCTTGGATCTGGAAATAGAATCATGTTGATCAAGTGGTTCTGTGACAAAGTAAAAATTCCTGCTGTGGTACTGAGAAGATGAAGTGTTTTGGATTCAAGTTGCTTTGTGTACACCTATGTTGGTGTTTCTAAGCTGTACATTCGAAACTCTACAATATAAGAAACATCTGTCAACATGGCTAAAAATGCATCCAAAGATGTATCTGTGAAGACCACAGCCCATAGTGAAGTAATACTTTAAACGGGCTAACTGGAATAGCCACATCATTCTTGTCATTAGCTATTCAGTAAGATGAGTGGGAAACATCAGCTCAAATGGCTCCGTGTGACAGACACTCACAGATCTGGTCCATAATAAGCTAAACACACCCTGACACCAGATTACAGCATCAAGTTCTTAAATGAAAAACTTGTAAACTTCTGAATTCTGACTACTTGGGGGAAATAAATATGAATAATTAGCTCACGTCTTTAATGACTGTCTGGGGCTTTTTTTTTAGACAGTAGAAGATAACTCTATGCACTGTTACATTTCTTGAAAGTGCAACTAAACTGTATTATTTATAAGACAAGTACATGCTTAGCTTTTGGAAATCTTCTGTGCTTTAGAACTGGTCTGACATCTTCATAGTTAGCACTGAGATGTTGATGTTTTAAAGAAAAAACAAATCATGCCTCCCAAAGACTCACAAACTTGAAGTACATCTGCAAACATCAGAAAATGTTTAGAAAGTTTGGGTAAACTCAAATTTCATGAGAATTGTTTATCCCTAATTTGCATGCATGAGTCATGTAATTGTCAATGAGTTATGAAATAGGGAAGCAGGTGGTAATGTCTGCACACTGGGTTATGAGAAGAGTGTTCTGAGGCAGGATGTGTTTCAGTCTGCAGGAGAATTACTGTGACAGAGTGAATTCTTTTTGGTTACCGGACAAACAGAACAGATCTGAAAAAGCAGTTTAACAGGCCAGGAAGATAAATGCTCTAGCTATGTCAGAAAGTCTGTTATAAGAAAAGAAAGATGACTTCTCGGATGACAGATGTGAAAATATTGCAGGCTCAAAAAACACAAAGCACTCTGAGGGCTTCTATTATAACTAGCTCATCCAGAGATAAGACAGTAAGGAAGATCAGAGCGATACATTTGCAACAAGGAAAAAAAAAAAAAAAAAAGAAGTCACACCCTCTTAATTGTGCCCAATGGCCTCATTAAAAAAAAAATAAAATTCACCACCTTGTTATAAAATTGAGATCCACTGTCTGTGTTCCTCCACTCTGGCACAGGCTGTCATATTGCATGATATTTGCATATTCACATCAAATTTATACTGCTGCAGATCTTTCTAAACAGCATTATACTACAAAAAGTAATGTACTAAATATCCAGTAATAGTGCATCCTGTGGACTAGAAAGAAAAAGTCTATATTCCTCCAAAAAAAAAAAAAAAGTGTTGGAAAGTGTTAGACTACTTAACTGTTTTGCACTTCTGGAGTGTTTCTAACGACTAGTTTTTACATGCTTCTTTTCTGGCTGCTAAAAGAACAAAAAGGTTGAGACCAATGAGGTGGGAGTTTGGCTTCTCTAGTTCATCTGAGGATCAGTTCAGAAATTAGCAGCAGCATGGTAGCTAGGCATGGATACACATAAGTTGTAGTTTTAAATCCTGGGAAAGCACTGCATAGTATTTATAGTGTAAAATTCTCCTCCGGTCATAAAGTAAGCAATCTTTTAGGCTTGTTGACAGACATACATTTCAGATTACAGTGGACAGAATTAAGGTTCTCTTAACTGCTAGATCACTGCAGCAGAGTAATGAAATATAGGAGTAGCACTGCTAATTGCAAAAACATTCAGAAGTATTCTGACACTGAGATCAGCATTTCTGACTTGTCCATTTTGAAAGATGATAGCTCTGTGCTGAAAGCTAAAGGCAAATGTTTTGTCACTGGCTTGTTGCATGACAAGCTCCATTTAGGACTAAACCATCTGTACTGTGCCAGGAGATAGAAACCACGTAAAGCACTACAAACTTAAGGGTCATCATGAGATCTCAACTGTATACATCTCTTCCTCACTTCAATACAGTTTCCTAGTAGTGAAGTCTTTGGATAGACTCTGGAAAGAAACCTGCATGGGAAAGAAGTGAAATTCTCCAGTGGTTTGCTCGGAAAGCTGCAGTTTCTTTACCTGAACACTTAGCTTGGGGAGCTGCCTGAAAAATGAAAGCCATTTTATTGCAACTAGTAAGCAGAACTAACTGGAAGAAGAAAAGGCAGGAGGTATCTATTTGGACCAAGGGTGCTAAGCAGAATGAGAATCAAAGGTGAAGCAAGATCTATCAATGAGAATTTTCTTGGTTTCAGACTTCCAGTGCTCTAAGGTCTTTGAGAGAAAACATCCCTAGGATTAAGAAATGCTTTGCTAAGTATGCTTTTGTCATTATTACCTCAATACCAGTCCGTGAACATACTGAAGCTGCCAGGATCTCTGGTACTGTCTTGTCTTCCAGTGCATTAACAGATCAGTGCAAAGCAAATTAATTAAGTCCCATCTTTCCTTTATATGTTATGTCTGTTAGTGAACAGGTTAACAAAGCCAATTCATATCCAGCAATGAAAAGCCTAACAGATTCTAACATTTGTGAAATGTCAAGTAAATATGTGTGCATATGTGCATATTTCTAGACACTGCAATACCTTCAGGCTTGAAAAATAAGTAGGATCACAACAGCAACAGGCTTTAGGCAAACAGACAGAAACCCCACACTCCCATGGTGGTTATAAATCTCCAGTTCCATATCTGCCAAATTAAGTATCATCCTTCTGCCACCATTTGCTTAATTTATGCATACATTCATCTAGGAAGTATAAGCCTGAACCTAGAAAATAATCTGTATGGAGTGAGAATTCAAAATACCAAATTCCTAACCATCAATGTTCAGTCATCTTCTTTGAGCCTTTATTTCCAGTTTCTTCATGGATAGACTTCTGTGACCAACATGCATGTGTAAAAGCTATTGTAACTGTGCCTGCAGCAAGAGCAGCACTTAGCAAATAAAGCATTCCTTGAGACAAGGTGGTTATAAAATTGCATACAGCTCCATAGATTTCTGCTCTTAACTACTGCTTAGAAATAGTCTTCTTTGATTGTCATTAAGAAATTAATTTAGCCAATTATAGTACTTGTTGCTGGTTTATATTACATATTGCAGATTTCCAGTTTCGTGCCACTGAGATGTAAACTTCCTCTCCTTCAATACATTAAGCTAATGTACTACCACATTAATGTAATCAGATGATCACAGCGCTTCCCACCATATGCAATTTACTTTTATAGTGATCAGTTCAGAAGTCATCAAGCTTCAGTTGCGCTGTCCACTGTAATAACAGTCTCCTTGCTATGTAGTTTTTAGTTCATTATTATAGTGCAGTCACACTTTCCATAAAAAGAGCTGGTGGCTATGAGAAAATATAACCTGCTGAATACAAAATGAAAGTTAGCTTTTATGAAAAATGTATATTTGATATATTAGGGAGAGGTCATTTCTTTCACTATACAAGCAAATACAGTAAGGACAAACAGACTGGTTCCGGGTGTGCAAGGCCTTCTCCATGTGAGGATTTTCTCCCCTCAACAATACTAATAGCTGTTGTGATAATGTATATGACTTTTTCTTGAAAACCTTGACTTACGTGTATTCTTAGACTATCACAGCAACAATTTTTCACTACATGTGTACACAAAACTGAAACCCATGGGATCTCAAAATTAGTTCTATTTTTTCTGTATGTTGTGATGTTTATGCACCTTTAAACCATAATCAGCTCCTGCACGGAGACAGGGGTGTGCAACACTGAAAGTACATCACAAATATTTGATACTGGAAATTGAGAAGTTTCCCTTGTTAGAATTAGCAGAAGGAATTAGGTTTGATTGTTATGATTACAAGAATTGAAAATATAGTATTTGTCAAAGCTATGCATGAGGTCATATGGGCGAGAAAGTCCAAAAGAGGGCTCTCTGCATATCAGCAACTTGTTCAGTAGTGTAGTCAAATCAGGTACTAGCTCCAAGAACCTTTAGGCATCTAGGCTTGGTTTGGAGGCACGTGCTTCCCACGGTAGCAGAGCGATGGAGCAGTGTGAACAGGAAATGCATAATAAACTTGCATAGTTTGTAAAACTCATAAGCTTATCTTACAAGCTGGTTACATGATATATTCTCTTTGAAAATGTTATAGATAAACTTGTGCCAGCCGCAGTCCATCAATTTTATGAAATGATATTTAATGAATGCAGCAGATTCCCATAGCATAGGAATAACTACAGAACCATCATGAATAATGAACATAATGAAAGAAATCTACCTCCAAGCACAGAACAACTACTGACTGCATCATCAGATCAAAAAAAAAAGAGTGACTTAAAGAGTTATTTGCAAATATCATTCTGTAAACAAATTTGAATATAAAAGCCACATAGAGCTTGCTATTCTTCAAATTTGTATAAAGAATCTGTCATCTCTGAAATGGCAATCCATTCAAAGTACAAAGGCAAATGTGCTGAAGGTGCCAGTTTGAAGTACCAGAAATACCAAAACTAGGGCAGAATATAGCTGATCGTAAATTTCTGCTAAAAGTTATCTTCAAGTGAGTGATCACCAGGGAGTAAAATGCTTGTGCCTCCACTTCATGGAGATACTCAGGAACAATAGCGCACTTATCACTAATCAGTACCATTGCCATTGTACTCCAGAAAATTGTGTTTACAGAGGCTTATTGCTTCCTTTATTTTAGTGTCCCCAAGTGTAAGACAGACATAGATCAAAAATGGTGCTCACCTTTCCCCAAACAGAAATAAAAATACACAAAGAAAATCCCCAAATCACTTGCCTCCCTATTCAGACAACAGTTTGAATTTTTTTTTTTTTTTTTTTAAGTTTTTGTTTTCATTTACTGCGTACCATACTCATGCCATTATCACATATTGAAAGATTAGTCAGCTGACAGTGTGGTCACCTGACAGAGTTGGCTCAGTTTGTCCCTTTTTATCCATGTTTGATCCTAGCCTAAAAAAGGCAAAGTCTGAGACTGAACCTGCCAGTGTTAAACCTTCTCCAGAAAATGCAGATTTCTCTATCATCTTGCTGCATTTATCATCTCTTTGCCTGCCTCCTCAGCTCCTCATTAAAGGGGAAAATTAACTCACAGCAAGAAGGAGGGTGAAACAAACATCCAAAATGGGATGACAGCTTCCAAAATACTTTACAGATAGGAGAGAGGCAGCTGCCACTGCAGAGATGGGGTGATAGTACACTTGAACTCCATTCTGACAGCTGCTTAGCTCCACCTTAGCGCAAATGCAAATAACCACCAGGGCAGGGCAGGTGAAAGTAATCTGGGTTTGTCTCCTCCATCTTCTGAACTAAACCCGAGCTGTGCTTCAGTGAGAATCTGGGATCTAGAAGTTCCTACCTGCTGTACTATAGCACCATAAACTGCAATTTTTATTATGTAAAAAATAGTAAACAAACCTGTAAAGGCTTGCTTTAAAAATACTGAATATAAACATATTGCTGTCTTTGAAGATAATTAATAAAAACCTGGCAAAACCAGAAGAGAAGTATGTATGGTCCTGTGTCTGATATGAAGTTTAGACATGTGGAATACAGAGTTTTAAAGAGGGTAGTTACAACTCAGCTGAGTTTCTTGACTCAACTGGTGCATTTATGCTCCTTTATACTGCAAAAGTACATATACTCTGGATAGTGTAGTGATATCCCCAATACAGACAGAAAAGTTTTCAGTTGGTTATAGACATAGTAAGGGAAAAAAACCCTGACTTTGTTTATTTGGAAGCTACTGTCTCCTGTGCAGAAGAATTATCAACAGGAAGGTATGAATTTATGACACCGAAACAGAATGAAAAATCTGGCCAAGAAGGTGAAGTAATATAAAGTAGGAGGCAAGATACAATAAATGAGTGATGTGGATGCCGATTTGAATGCAGATATGCTGTTTACATTTTTAGGGTGACTAAGATGTGTTTTAAGGGATCTCAGAATTAATCAGAGGCTTATTCATGCAAAGCACTGTTATGCATGGAGCCTAGTCTCAGTAACTCTGCTTCTCAGTGGCTTTTTTAATGTTTCAGGAAGCCAATTAAAAACCACAATTATAAGCAATCTGGTTATGTCACTGCATTTCCTGGATGGTAAGTCTGTAAAACGATGCTTGGACTTTGTATAATTGGGTGTACAGATGTCTCCCGGAGGAACCATAATGTACATAGAAAAGATACATGGGTTTTTGTTTGGGTTCATTTGGAATGAGAAGACACAGTCCTAGTGCAAAGCATATTTGTGAAGCTGGGAAAAAAATAAATGAGGTTGTTGCCATCTGGCTGTTTCAAAATGATCCCTATAGAGATCTGTCTCTGTCTATTTATACCATATCCATTGTCATCATATCTGACTGTCCTGCGAGACAGCACTCTGGGCAAGAAACATAGAGAATGATACTCTGAAAATTATGGAGCTGATTCTCAGTGAAAACTGGCATAGCAAGATTAGCGAATGAAGTATCTAGTTTACGCCAAATGAGTATCTGCCCTTATGAATGTGCTGCTTGTTAAAAGATTTTAGAAATACACTTGTCATGGCTGTTCTTGGTGTGCTTATCCTGTCTCAGAAATCAGGAATAAGGTGAAATGGATTTTTGCTTTCCTCTCCTGATAAGCATTTTTATGTATGTACAAATGTAGTCCCATTCACGCTAGTATTCATGGACCCTCTCTAATATGTATTTGTGTGTGAATACAT
>JAVHNF010022050.1:4679-24941 GCA_034783455.1 Micropsitta finschii | reverse complement strand
TCTAAAACACCAAAGATATATCTCACAAATGTTAGGATGCAAGAAATTTTCATTCAAGAACTGGAAGAGCATCATTTTGGTGCATCTTGGGGCTCATGGTTTAGTGGGAGGTATCCCTGCCCATGGCAGGGGAATTGGAACTAGGTGATCTTAAGGTCCTTTCCAACTCTAACTATTCTACTATTCTATTTAGGTTCTCTGTGATGATGTTTAAATAAGAGGAAAGAAATACTCAGTTTTAATTAACTGAACAAAAGGAAACTTCACTTCTTTCTTATGTTATCTTTACAATTCGAACGTAGTTGTAGGGTCTGATGTTTGCAGTATGTTACAAGTGTATTTCTGCAGCTATGTCTCCTGCATGCTTTGTGAATGGGTAGCATGCTTCTGATGGGTTCACACTGATTCTCCTGATGTCCTTGATCTGCATAGAGCAGAATTTCAGTGTCAGGTCTTTAGTTTTATATCTCTTCCTGGGTTGTGCCAGCATGGTCATTCTACATTGAAAGGGACATAAAAGGAAAAGGGATTTATGTGTCTGTATGAATCCTTGGAATCAAAGATAGTGGAAGAGGAAATGAGAGCCACACTCCTTAACCCTAGCAGTAAATCTAGCTTTGATAATCATAATCTCCTGATTAGCAGATCAGCCCAAATAAAGATTATTTAAGGTTACCAAAGTTGCTTATGGGACTTAGGAATGCTGGTATTGAGTTCTGTCTTGATGGTCTTTAAATTGTGCTTAATATTTGGAAGTGTTAAGTATTCACCTTTAGCATATTAAGAAACAGAGAATTTGGCAATTTCAGTACCAACCATCACTGTCCACATAGCACACTCCTACTGTACATAAATGTGTGACCCTTGTTTAGTTTTAGACCCACCACAGCATCATGTGGGGAAAACACTGCAATGAGCTAGCACCGTAATCTGCATGCAGTGAGATTTCCATGTCTAACACTGACACTGCTTTTTCCTTCTTTCCTTGCCCTAGTGTTGGGCATTCCCACTCCCTGCCCACCATGGTTGTGTTAAACTTGCTCTGTAAACTACATCCAAAGCCGATATACTTTAGGGGGTTTAGTATCTCTAAGGACTAGCCAGTCATTCACTTCTTTTTAATAAACACATGGTAAAAATGCAAGCGGCTGTGATTCATTCATTTGGTCGTGCCTCTGAAACTCCAACCCCCAGATGAAATCAGAGCTACATTTCATTCTTGGAGGTTCCTCTTTTGTAATGCTGAGACGAACTTGCCTGTTAACTAAAGTGCACATTTAAGGGAATAAGTTCATTTTCATTACATTGAAACCAGAGATGTCTCCACTATAGAAGAAAACAGTTTTCCTACTGTTCTGTTTTAGATAAAAAAGCCTAGGTCAGAAGGTTCAGATCAGTTCTTGACTTCCTATTTTCTTTATGAGTTTCTCAGCTCCATGTGCCAGAGCGGTCAGTACTTCACACGCAAGAAGTGCACCATGCGCGGAAGCTAGATCACTCAGATGAAAGAAACTCAAGGACCTCCTTCCCAGATAAAAGGACTTTGGCTTTTGCAGAGTGAGACCCATAATCATTAACTCACTTGACTTAAGAAAACTGGTTTGGTTTCAGACAGTTCAGTAGGAAGGTAAGGTCTTTTACTGTGAGTGGAAATGAAATAAATGAAGCTCATTGTCTAGCAGGAGTACTGAGAACAGCAGGTAAAGGCTTTTCTAGCAAAGATGTTCCAAGTAAAAGCTTGTGGATGAAGACATGTTTTGATCTTGATGGCTGCTCAGCTTCAGCCTCCTTCTTCTGGAGTTTTAAGGATTCTCCAGAGCAAAAAGGTGAGATATGCAATTTGTATTTGGTTTTGTTTGGTGAATGAAGCCAAGCCTTGTACTCAGCTTTGTGGAGTGCTTTTGCCTGGATGGCTGTGATGTGGCATCAGGAATCTGAACCTCTTGGAATGCTTCAGGCATCAGTCGCCAGATGACTTGGACAAAGAGCAAATCTGGCTCAGGAAGGCAGGGAGGGGATGAAGAGCTGGGGGTGAAGCAAGAATCTTCAGCATTTGGCAGGAAAAGGGAGCAATGCTATGAATGGGTACTCAGCCAGCAGGGGAGGGATTTGGAGAGGGAGGCTTTGTTTCCCTCTTAATGCATGATCCTCTCTGCTGGGACAAGAGAGTAAACAGGAGTGCAGCTATAGCTGCCTGCCCAACCCTTTTTATCCAGAAGGGGAGAGATGTGCTTGGGGAAGGTGGAGGGGAAGTAGGGGAGAAGAAACATGAGGATGGAGTCGGAACAGGAGAAGTAAGAAGAGGTAGGATGAAGGATACTGGGGGAGAGAGGGGGAGAAATTAGCCTCTGGCTGCAGCAAGTTGTGATTCTAAGTAGCATAGGAGAGTTCACCACAGTGCACACCCAATCTCAACTCACACCATGACTTGCTTCATTAAAAGCATGCCTTGTAGACCATAGGCTGAAATTGAGGGTTATATTCCTCTTGTCTTAAGATTTGTTCTTTTAGCTTTCAAGTGGAAGCAGTTTCTCAGGTTTAGGTTGGACAGTATGTGAGTAGACATTGATGGTTTCTTTACACCAGGGATGATTTTAGCCTGCGTAACAGCTAAAGAGTAGACAATTCACAGCACAAAGGTCAGTAGTGTTCATTTCTTTATCGACTATAAAGAAGCTAAAATTAGAAGTGCTGATGGATGTTGTACGTGCCCTTCACAGCCTAACCACACTGCAAGCTGTGTGAACCTTTACTCAGTTTGTGCTGCTCAGAATCGTATCTGTTTGTTTAACTGTGTGGATAACAGCAATAGGATTTCATCGTTTTGGCTGCCAGCAGCAGGGAAAGCAAACTGGTTCCTTTCAAAACTGCCTCAGCACATGACAACATAGCTGAAGGTTTAGTCACCTGCTTGCCAAGGGCTGGTGTGATAAGGTAGACAAACTGGAAAACCTGGTATTGCATAGTAGAGAGCTGTAGCTCTGAGGATTAGGCTAATTGATACTTCCTCCACATCCCGTTTCTCTGTAGCTATTGCAGACAACGTCATTTCCAAGGAATTCCCCTTATTTACAAGTGTTTTCAGATCACTCCCATGAAAACCATCCAGACTCTCCCTGTTACTGTCTCCAGCCTCACACAAAAACTGTTACTGACCATAACTGCAGCTGAAACCAGAAGGAAATGAGTTGCCTTCTTGCTCGCTTCAGAGGCAGAGGTCCTCGCTCAGAGACAGAAGCTATGAAAAGGCAAAGCTGCATTCAGGAGCATGAGATCATTGAATTACAAGAAGATAAGGAGAGCGAGGCTGATCATGACAAGCCTCCGAACACTCAAAGCAGAAAGGTAGGAATTTCACTTGCTCCTTTTATCCTTACTGTTGGGAAAATACCACACAGCCAGAGAAATGACACTTTGCAGGGACATCTTGTAGGGGTGGTTTAATTTGTTGGTTGTGGGAGGGGAAAAGGTTATTCGCTCGAAAGTAAAGGCTGAAAGCCTGTCTGACGTCTCTCTTCTTCTTAATTCAGTGTTCTGACATCAGAATGGGATTTGAACCCACCTTAATTTTTGCTTTTGGCTGTTTGTGAACTTTAAATTAGGAAATGAAGTTGTAATTGGTACTCTTGAGTTTTGCTTTCTCCTTTCACGTGCTATTGGTGGGATTGGGCTCCAAGCCAGAGAGGGCAAAAACTGAAAGCTGTGTTATAACCAAGCTTTCTCTCAGATCAAATCAATTGGGAGAACAGTAGTACCCAAACAAGACTAGGGTGTCCTGCAACAGACCATGCTGGGATTCTCTCTATCTTTGAGTCGTTTACAATTGCTAACAATAGTGAGTTTATATGAACTGAGGCTTTGGGGCTCTCTATAAGCACCAGCATGTGAGTCCTCCGGGAAATAACTCAGTGTTCAGCTTGAAGCTATGGAACTCTGTTCCTAATGCTGGCAGGTGATGCTCACAGGTGACTGTTGTACAATGATTTTCATTACTTACAGCAGAGAGCATGTCTATGGCAGAGCTAAGGAGTTTCCCACTCTTCTGTAGGGATGGCTGAGCCTTCCAAGACAGAGTATTAGTAGCCCCCCCCCAGCTCATCTGTATTAGTCACGCCACCCCTCCCTTCCCGTTCCCGGCCAAGCAACCACAACAGCTTCCTTGTGTGGGCCCCACTGATCTTCTCTGTAGGCTGATTTACTCCACCAGCTAGGCAAAGACTCCATTTACTCTGCTATATTGAGGGCTGGTCACTCCTCCTCTGGTCTGGTGAGCTGAACAGCTTGCTGCAGGGTCCAATAAGTTCTAAGGAGGTGCAAAGAGGAACGGGAGAGGGTGGAGGGAAAGCAGAGATGATCCAGATCCACTTAGCTGTCTCGGGAAACTTTACCCTTAGGTTTCTCTTTAGCCTTCCCCTTTCCAGCGCTGAGTTTTCATTTGGGCTCTGTTTCTGCTAATTCTGGCCCTTGGTTTCCTATCTTATAGGGACTGCTGGAAGTTTATCGTGCTCTGCTTCCTGCTCATATGCAGGCTAATCAGAACTAGTCCGATTTTCTCTGCTGCTGCTCCTTCCCAGCAGTCCTGCCATATATACAGACAATGCCTGAGGGTGTTGCGATAGGGAACTGAACGTTTGCTTGAGATCAAACCAGTTTGCTGTGTGTGATGAAGAATTCTATCATTATTATTTTGTGGTGGCCTAAATACGTGACTTAATCAAAACCTGGGTCTGATAGCTGTCTGTCTCCATTGATACTGCCATGGCTGATTTTCGTGGTTGTACCTCAAGCAGTAGTTACTGGCTTTTTTCTTTTTCAGGTATTTGGTACTAGCATAGCTCTTCTCATAAATCGAAGGTTTATTTTTCTAATAAGTTTTAAAAATCATATTAAAAACCTATATAATCACGATCACACCTGAAAGGATGCTCTAAGCAAAACTGTATTCTGCCTTAGCCCTTCATTCTCCACTATAGGAAAGTTCTGCGTGCAGGGGTGTCTGCAGAAAGTGCTTTCCCTTTCTCTGCCTGTGCTCCTGGAGCAATGACTCTCTGAGATCTTTCTGTGGGTGTCTGTTTTCTCTCCCTGAGATGGCGTTCTCACCATGAGATGGTGTTCATCTGCCACCCTTAAAGAAGCTTTAAGCCAGCTGATGGGTTTTAGTTAAATTCAATGAAAGGCTATCTGTTATATGAGAAGCTGAAAAAGCAAAGGAAGGTAACCTTGGTTAGTGCCTCCAGGCAGTGTATGGCACTGACAACCCACAGCGTGTGCTTCTCATTGCCTGGTACTGATGTCAAAAAGGACACAGCTTACTGCTGGGTTTGTGGTGGATGGAGAGGAGGAGGAAATAAAGAAACAGCACGGTCTACTCGTGAATTTGTGCTCTTCCTTCGGTCTTCTGGCTGTGGAACAAAACAGTTGGAGTTGGGTTTTATTTCCTATGTCACCTAAGCTTTTTAATTTTTAGTATAAGTACTAATTAATTAGTCAGTACTTACTAATTAGGGGTAATTAATTAAAAGACTAATTTCTGCCATGGTGTTATTAAAAAGTAAATGAAAGGCAAGAACTGGCCTTTCTCTCTCATGTGAATGTGCATGAATGTACAACTGCTTTGAAGAGAGTTTACCTATGATCTCCTAGAACGGGAGAGATTTGTCATAAATCTATCCAATAACCTTCAAGTTTCCAATCTTCTGAACAGAAGGGAAGTCAACTGTGAAAGTCCCAGTTATTTTGCAGTGGTTTTTAATGCAGGAGTATCTAATGAATAGCTTTGGGTGCTTGCGCCCAGGAGCTATGCGGATTGGTATCATCAAAACTGCAGAGGTGAATGATTCTGGAAATTTCTCCACAAGCATCTTTTTGGTTGTCAGAGATGGAATAAATTAAAAGGAACATCTTGAACACGTACATCGAATTGATGTGGTTGTCCTGGTTTTAGCTGGGATAGTTCTTTTTCTTCCCAGTAGCTGCTTCACTGTTGTGTTTTGGGTTTAGTCTGAAAGCAATGCTGATAACGCACTGATGGTTTAGTTGTTGCTGAGCAGCACTTACCCTGGTGAAGGACTTTGCAGTCTTTCATGCTCCACCAGTGAGGAGGGGCACAAGAAGCCAGAAGGGAGCACAGCCAGCTTTTCAGAGGAAGAAAGACACCCCAAAGCCTCCATCCTTTGCATACGGCAGCATTTGCTACCCTAGATGAAGGTGCAAACCAGCCCCAGCAATAAGAAACCTACCTGGGAGGGAGGGAGGACAGAGCACGGGGTTGAATTTCCCTGGTGATCACACAGCACCTGAAGCACCTGAAAGAAATTATTGGGGTGATGGGGACACATATGCCTCAGGGTCAGCTCCCCTCGTGGGGTGCTTCTCCTAGCCCCTTTACAAGCACGCTATGGCACAAGAGCATGAAACCTTGCTGTGGCTTGTAAAGCACCCATCTTTATCAACACAAAAGGAGTAGCCTGGTTCACATCCAGGTCCCGTTTTATCTCCATCTTCTGGAGGTCCAGGCCAGGCCCCTCGAGCATCAGTAACACCAAAAAAAAAGGTACCTACAGGTTTTTTTCCAGACCCAGCAAAAGTACATGGTGAAAGGAGACTGTTTCTTACTAAAAATACATTTGCATTGCTGTTAATGCCACCTCCAGTCACCAGTTCGATCTGTTGACTTTTGTCAGATTACAGTCCCACTCCAGCATAATGTTTGGGTTGGTACTTTTCGTTGCAACTACCCTCAGACTACAAACTCAGAACACAGACTTACTTAAATTTGGTTCGTATACGTAACTACGATGGTAAAAGATACAAAGTAGTAGCCAAATTTCATACTTGAAGGAGGCTGAGCGATGACAGTATAATATTAATTATAGTTTATTTTTCCTCTAACTGAAGTATGATTAGCAATGCAAAGACAGGGCTCTAAGCAGAGACAACGGGAAAGACCAGACTCGCAGGCAAGGACTGGAATGACGATGGAGACCTCTGGTGGGAACAAGGAGGGAAGCAATCTGATGGTCCAAAAGTCACCAAGGTGGTATTTCTCCAAGGTGCTTTTTTTCTGAAAGGGCTCTGCCAGCTGTAAACTTTACACTCATACGTACATGATAAATAATTAGTAAACAGTCCATGTTACTTGTTTGATTTTGTTTGATAGGACCAGCTGTTCTAAAACTTCTCGGGAACGATCTGCAAAAGAACCAAAGAATTTGTTATTCATTCAGAATACACGTAAGTGGTGTTTAGAAATTAGGTTAACAGCAAAATAATTCCATATCTGCATTTATGCTTATTATTGTAATTTGCTATTACAATATCACACTTCAGGTACACCTGTAGTAATTCAAAACTACTCAATTTTTTCTCCAGTCACGTAACCGCAATGCATCACCAACCAACCAAACTTAAAAAAATCATGATATATCATAACCTCTCTTAAATTTGTTTTAGGCTGACCAGTCCTTCTCCATTCCACTGTTTCTAGAATGGATACTGTTGCATACTTTTGGAATACAGGAGGGGTTTAAGATGCTAACACATGTTCTGAAGTCTTATCATCAACTTTGGGTCTTCATCAGCACGTTGGGCTAGGGAGGAAGGAAATTAAAAAAATCCAAATCCAAAAACAACAACAAAAATTCCCTCTCTGATGGTTTCCATATATCAAAGCAAAACTCTGACCTTGCTTTGAAAAATCTCACAGTACAATTATTAATTTATTGAGTTATTATTTGTTTGGGATTATTTACAAAGTGTAGCATGCGTTTCCAGACAGCAAGAAGATACTATTGGGAAGTAATTACTCTTCTTGCTCCCTGCATGATTTGACCTACCTGTTATCAAAGGGCATCCATGGAACAGAAAAATGTGTATCTTTGGACAACAAGTAAGGACCGCTTCCACAGCGACATCAGTCAGATTCACACAGCGTTCCATGTGGATCTCCTGTTATGAAAATAGTAGTAACAAAAGCCTGTCAGAGCACCCATCATTTTGGAGGCAGACCTTTCCTTTGTCCAATCATTTTCAGATTCCCACCTAGAAGAAATCATGACCTACTATGCCTCTTATGAAGGCTATCTGCATAGTCTCAGGGTTGTTCAGAACAGCTGGAATCAATGTTTTGCTACAGCTAAAGCTATAACCAGCTAAAAGACGAAGACATTTTCAAGTCAAGTCTAGAATATAAAAAGTATCTCACTGCTATTTTCTGAAAGATAGTATCATCTTGTACTACATCACTTATGAAGACTAGAATCAAGACTAAAAAGACTGTCCAAAGTAGACAAAATTAGCCAGAGGAAAAAAACAACCCCAAATCTGTTTGCCCTCTAAATAAAACAGTAACAGTTCTATTTTTCCAGGTTATTAATACTGTCAGTTCACCCAGATTTGGTATTTTGTTTGGGGTTGGTTTGGGGTTTTTTTTGGTTTCTCCTTTTTTTTATTATAAGCTAGCAACTGTGACTTGTTTCTCGTCTTAACTTCTAAATGCACAGCTTGGATTCAGAACCACTCTTTATGAAAGTAAACACACACACAGGTATGTACTACATAGAAAACTAGATCATTTATGGTAAGAGGTATGGGATGCCTCTTCAACATTTTATCACTGTCTCAGTGTCCAGATATTCTTTATGCAAAGGCAACTTCATTATCACGGCTGCTTTCACGAATTAGAGATTTATCTGTGCAGAGCTGCTAACTGACTTCTTGTATCTTTGAAATTATTCACATTACAAATTGTGCCTCAGTGTTCAACAAAATCAAGAAATAACTACACAGAAATCAAGGGAAAATGTTAAGCATTCATTTGCACTTATCATACAGCTCTCTGAAAGAATTTGAGTTAAAATAAGCATACTACGTTAAAGAGCAGAAAACTCATTTTGAAAAGACTGAGCTTCTCAAAAAGCTGGTCTGGGGCACTGCTACAGAGAGGCAGAGATTGAAAATATTCAATTCACAACCAAGACCAGGCCAAGTGTGTACATAAAGGCAAACGTCAGTCAATAAAAATTATCCTTCAGAAGTAATACTGATAATAACTTTGAAATGCAGGTAATTGCTTTAGTTCATTTCTTTGCTATTAGGTTACCTTTAAATTCTCTGAACATGTTCCACTTACTAGTGCTACAACGCCATCATCTGTTACCTAGAGAAAGAAATTGCGTTGTTATTAATACAGCAGATTAAAGCTCATTTTTTCAAACACAGCTATTTGGGGGTGTGCAGAAATGTTATTAATTTATTCACTCCTTACAGTCACTGAATACTCCTAACATTACAGGATTTTCTTCCCAACTAAGCTTGTAGAGAAAATTATCCAAGTATGGCTTTTTTCAGTCTGTTACCTACTGTTGCATTATACTGCTGTGTGATCCAGCCTGCCTTTCGAAACAGATATTTCCAGATGTGTCACTGCTGTTCCTGCAGCTTCCTTGCCTCACTAAACAGTGGCCACACTATCATGGTCAGAGCACGGCAGCTTTTTACTTCTTAAGGCTTAAAGCACTAACGCTCTACCTAGACTATTTTTATTCCTGTTTTCAGGACTGCTGCAGATATTAATGAAATTTCTTGGATTGGGAAAAAAAGACAAAAATGTAATCACAGGAGTCTTTTATCTGTTGTCTTAGTTATCTGAAGCAAAACAGTTACACAACACAAAAATCCCTCAAACAAGCAGCCTTACAGCAGTTATGCACTCGCTCTAAAAGTTTTATCAAATTGATGGAGCAAGGAGAGAGACAGAAGACATTCCTTTCCTTAGAAAGGCAATAAAGGACGATTTATTTGTTTGTTCCCAGGAACCAAATTCATTAAACTTCTTCACTTCAAAAGCTGAACTGGACATCAGATTCATCACACAGGCTTTTTCACAGACCTTATATTAAATGGCAGTAATAGTAGTCATCAAATACACACAGTAAGGCTCAGCCAGATTGGACAGCTAGAATCCAGAGACCACAAGCTCCATTTCTGTTTAAAGGTTTGGTTATTCCTGTTGCTCCAATTGCTTTCTGGCCCTCTACTATCAGTCTGCCTTACAGAACTATAACACAAAGGGTCAGATCAGTACAAATGAAGAACAGACAGGAATGTCCCAGCATGAAGGCATATAAAGGCCTGTAAGAACTGTCAGGTATTGTCAATGCCTATCTTAGCAGGTCATCAAGATGACAGCACATTTAGCACAAGACACTAAGACCAGGAGACAAAGAGCAGTGAATGGATAAATTCTAATAATTCCCACAAGTGAGACAGAATGGAGAGAGTAATTATCATCAGTTCCAAAGGGTATTAAATGACACATCCAAAACCAATGGTCACCAATCTAAGATCAGCCTGAGTATCTCCATGTCACCAAAACAAACCTGGACCAGACTGAACATTGGAGAGATCATGTGAATGCTACTGTCTTGTTGCTTGTGGGTATGTATAGTTATGAGAGCATGAAACCAGTTTTGTATTAAAACAAAGTCCCCTCCCTTCCCTGCACCACTTCCATACCTTCTACTTACTGTACTTATCTCTGCAGGCACCATATGAGACTTATTTTAAAAACGGCTGCATTACCTTGAAGCATTTAGTCCCTTTGTGGTCTAGCTCACATCTACTTCCATATTCCTACAAGTGAGCTGTGTCCTCCTTTGCCTGTTCATTTATTTCCAATGTTCTTGCTATTTTATTCTTTCACACAGCTTTGCCAGTTACACTTGACACTTTTACTATGCATTCTGGTACTCAAACACAAGAGTATGGTTAGGCCTTGCGATCTCTATAGACAAGAGCCATCCATAGTTTCTCTGCTTCACTTTACACTTATTTATATCTTGTATATGTTTCTATTTATTTTTAGTCAAATAAAATTCAGAATTCTGGTGTATTATCATGATATCATTATCAGAAAAGAATTAAAAATGTGGAAACAGTTACTCAAGAAGCTTTAATCTCATTTAAAACATGGAAAATGGGGAAACAGTTATTTCCTATGAAGGTGAAGAGAGGCAAGGAAGCAAAAAAGTAATGAAGGAAGTCTGAAGAAATAGAGTTAAATGTTAATAAAAATTACCAAGGAAAAGATTAAAATTACTTTTGATGCCCTACTTCTGCAAAATCAGACAGAATAGCATCTAAAATAAGAACCTGTTGTGTGTTTTCCAAATTTGACACTTCATTACGAATTCTCTGTGCTTGACTCACATTCAATATAATCACTCACCATCGCAGTCAACCAGATGCTTACACCAGAAAATCCTTTCCGTCACTTCATTATCTTACTGTAATTATAAAGTATGTTACAGCATTGCTGCTGTAGCTGAGCTCCCCTTCTTATGCTGAATACTGTTGTTAAGTTCCCTTACCTGCCCTTTCTGACATTTTAAATGTCATTCTTTCCATGTTGACTCCGTAACTCTAACAAGCTATTCAGAAAGCACAGTCACTCCTGCACTAGAACTAATTACAGTGTTTACTTCTACTAGGGGCTTATATTGTTTGATATCCTGTATTATCATTATTCAGGTCAGTTTATTCTAACTAAAAGCAGACGATAATCTGTCAAAGATTCTACTTTCTTTAAATTAAATATTTTGGATTATTTCACAACTTGAAAAAAATTATTGCTCTCAGTAAAGATACTGAAAAAAAAAAAATCCCCACAATTAGGTTGATTCTAATAAAGGTTTATATTTGGTCCACAATACATGCTGTAATATCAAAATGTGGTTTTTTTTCTGTTTACCAAGATGCAAACAGTGTCTTTCTTCTTCCTTGAAAGGAAGAAATTGGATGGACCTATAGTCCTAAATCTTGTCAAGAGTACAGCTAAAAAGATCCCTTTTCAACTTTATCATGACAATCTTATAAAAATGAACAAATATAAGTGGCCAACTGCCACCATAGCTACCTGAGTAGATGAGAAATCCACACTGTGAAGAAACTTGCAGTTTTCTCCTAGTGCTTGCAGAGATGCATCCATGATGCCTGAACAACTGCCCAAGTTCACTATTTGTAGGAACTGGCAGTTGAGCGCAAGAGCAAGAACTCCACTGTCAGTTATATCACAGCACCTTTTAAAAGATGCTTCACGCAAGTAAGGACAGGATAAGGCCAATGCTATGACACCTGTCAGAGAAACAGAGCAATTTAAAGAATTACTCATTTTTTTACATAACCACCGTGATGAATCCAATATGCTGTCCTCTGGACATTGACTACTCAACTTTCATCTCATGCTAACCTAGCAGACTCAGTTTTGCAGTTGGTTTCTTTTAATTCAAGAATAAGAAAATGACCATGAACAATGCCAGAGTTGATTAAAATTTCTAAATACTGAATTCCCTTCTGTACTGCAGAGGGATACCTGAGAGATCTTACATACATGAGGTATCGACTCAGTGACTGCACAAGAAAAGGCCAATGGCTCAAAAGCAGACTAATGGTAGTGATAGGTCCCAGGTAAAAAAATGAGGTAAAAGATTATGACAAAGGTCAATTCAAGAAAAATCTAAACAATAGCTCAGAAACAGGACAGGAACCAGGTACACCTATGACATGGCTGAGGGTCCCTAGGCAGTTAGTGCAGGTGGATCTGGCAGGTGAGACCAGTCATGGCCATTAGGGTCTGTTGGTGTCCTAACAGCCCAGACAGTCAGTAATGAGCAAAATATTGGTAGTCAGTAAAAGTACATGAACTGCAGATGCGAATCGTGAAAGGAACTTTTATTGTAAGGATGATAGAAACATGATAATTATACGGGTACAGAAAAATACATCACTTCTGGATAAATTAAAATAAACAGCTGAACGACATTAAGATATGTTACTATGCAAGAACTCCAAAGAAGCATTGATAAAATAGCACGCACTTGGGTCAGAACCACTTTGCAAAGAACAACAGAACAGACAGTAGTGGTAGTTGAATTTCACAAAGAAGTACCACTGGATATTATACTAAGGGACGTGAGACATTCCATGTCCAATCTACAGAGCAAATGTTTCCTAGTAATGACAGAGCTCAGATATTCCTACATGTGGTAAGCAACAGGATTGTTAAGACAAACAAAAAAGCCTCACTCAAACAAACCAACCAACATCCCCCCCCACACCTAGTACTGAATTAGTAAAAGGTAATGCAAATGGGGTGGGGTTAAGTCTTTTTTTTTTTTTCCCTCTATGAAAATTGAGATGAGTGAGAAAGAACTGTTCCAGCTTAAATTAAAGGCTTCATAACTGATTCTCAATTTAAAAAGGGCTCAATTTAAAAGAAGGAGAGTTAGTAAAATTCAGTGGACTAGGAACTTGCCAATAAAGAACTAGAGTTCAGTTTTAATTGCAAAGTGATCAGGAACCTCTATCCAAACAGATGAAAAATATACCTAAAGAGCTTTAGGCTTAGCTAGTACCTTAAGAACCGTACTAGAAATGAGTGCATAGATGAAGCCATGGAGGAAGACCATCACAAAACTGTATCTCAGGGGTCAAAAAGTATAACAATGAAGTGACATTGAAAATCAACAAAATCCATTTCTAAAAGTTTAACCCCTTAAAAAGTGTACCAGTTTGCAGTGGCAAGAAAATACAAACCAGGATAGATTTAAATTATGGTATACATTAGCTCAATACTAAATTAATATTTTGCCTCAATTTTCAATAAGGATGAGTAAATGGTGGAGCAAGGAGTAAGTCTAACCAAAAAGACAAAAGAAAACTTGTGGGAAATAGAATTTAGCAAGCTTAATTCTTTTAAGCTAATAGCTCCTGATACTTTTAACCTCTAGTTTCACGCTGTAACATCTGAAATCCTAAAGTTCTAAAGCAAGTCAAGTCTTTTAAGTCAGAGACGATACTATAAGCTTATTTAATAACAAACACATTTGATGAAACTTCAATCCCAGTGGTATTGGAAAGGCTCTGAAACAAGTTTTGAGGAAGGAATAATTATGATAAAGTGAAATAGATTACCAAATGAAGCATAGTTTTACCAGAAACTGTCATGAGAGTAACCTGATAGCTCTCTTTTGTAAGTTAATCAATGCTCCAGGCCTGTAATTTATACAACCGTGTAATTAGTATTGGTGTTACATTGGGGATTTTCTTAAGCAACATTTACCCAAGACACTTTTTTGCAACTTAATCCAATCTAACAAGAAAAATGAAACAGAATTAAGATCCCTGTTACCTGTGCACAGACAACATACCTTCTGAAGTGATTCCCAATCTGTTTTCTCTGCAAGAGTTCAAGTTGATTTTCTTCAGTTGCTTGCAGTTATGAAGCTGCAGTAATGCATTATCTGAAATATCACAGTCTCGAAGGTCTAGAGATTCTACAGCAGGGTGCAATACCTGTAATGAAAACTTACTGTTCCAGGCAAACTCTGCCGTCAGAGAACATACCTATTTTTGTCTAAAATACTTGTAATGTTAGGCATCACACAGAACTTTTAAAAATTATTAACTAGGAGATGGGGTTACCGGTTTTAGGAACTAAAAATTCTAAAGAAAATATGGTATATTCGTCACAGCTGTTCATCCCCTACAGCATGAACATTCAGTTTCTGTGATCACATCTACAGCAGGGATTACTTCCATTTTAGCTCTGCCTCTAATACATCAATGCAAATGTAAACTTTTGGTAAGCATAAGTAGATGGAAAGGGTATAGGATTTCAAAGCAATCATAACAGGTTACATTACTTTTGAGGAATCCATCTGTATTCAATCCTTCTCCTAATGTTCCCTCTCCCTGACAAGTCTCTTCAGCTGGCTCGTATCACTATTTGAATGTTTTGTGCCGTGCCTCTGAAGAACGCTTTCAACATCTATTAGGAAGAAAACATTAAAGGAACATGGAGTCTAACAAAAAAACCTGGTCACTTCTGATCTGGGAGGGGAGGCTGCTTTAAAAGGGATACAGGCACACTCAGAGAGATTTGAAATGTCAGCTAAAAACCTCACACACTGAGCTCTATGTGCTGATAAGGGCGATAAAAGGAAAGGTGAGCATTTAAAGTTAGACTTCACAAAAATTCCTGCAGACTTCCTGAATTTAATTTTATTTTTTCAGACAGAAAAAGGGATGAACGTTTTTGAAATGAACACAGAACATTTCACACATTGCAGAAATAAAGCTCCATGTCTCTTCTGCAGCTCTTAGTTGCTCAACCCTCAAAATAATCACATAGGGAACAATTATAATAGAGATCACAGTGACCCAAGTAAGTCATCCTGACCAGCTGCCTTTTCTTTGTATAAAGTCCTCCAATGATCACTGTAGATCCTGATAATGCTGACAAGGGCTAAAACTGTTGCAGAAAACCAGCAAGCATCTTCTTAGAGCTTCCTTCTACCAGTTAAGAGTTTATTTCCCATGATGTCTTGGCTGCATCCCACTGCCAAATTTTTCACCCCTCCAACCAAGAGCAGCACACAGCACTTTGAACGTTAGCACCATCAGATCTTGGAGCTTCAGTGTAAGTTAGAAGAGAGGTAAGGTCTTCTCCGGTCCTCCTGTGCTATCTGGAATTCCCAGTGCACCGTGAGTCCATAAAGGCATCCTTTTCCTTCCAGTCTCTTTCACACAATTTCACCTGATGGCTATTTCAATTTTAAATTAAAGATGCAAAGTCCTCAGTTTTTGCCAAACATCTACTCCCTGCTCTATGCAAAAAACATAGAGGTGGCAAGCTCTGGGGAAGAATTGCATCACCTTCACCATCCATAGTGGGAGGAAGATCTCACAGATCCTGCCCACAAAGCCATATCCAAGCAGTACACTCCCTTTGCTTCTCAGCAGTTACATACCTCCTTCATTGGTGTTCTTCATCAAGCATGGGAAAAAAAATCAACTAAGGCAAGAAGGAAACTGCCTGGGAGATGAAAGGGCTCCAGGCACTAATTTCTACAGAATTTAAATTTACACTGGAGGGAATAAGTTGCACAATGCTCTATTAGCAGGTCTGAGAGACATGGGCTTCCCAAGTCTGCTAGCAGTTCCAGTGTGGCTGGAACAACTCCCAGACTAACAGGGAAGCTAATCAGATCTATCAGTTTCCATTGCTACCATCTTCTCCAGCTCCACTGCTGAAGTTCTATGACACTGACATTTTCTGGAAGAAATATTTTACTCAAAAGAACTGAAGTTCTGATGGAATCCAGGCAGGCTGGCAGTACTCCTTTTGCAAGGGTCCCCTATCTGCCTGGCCCCGAGACAAATGCATCTCCAAACTCCCTGGTGGCGTGGTGAGGCACCTCCAAACCCCTGCACTATCAAGGAAGCAGCTGCTTGAGACACTAGATTAGCAAACCCAAGAGATAAAGACTCATGAAACTGAGAATCACAATGCTTTCTGCTTATGTTCCCTCTAAACAGTGCTTCCAGAAGATTTTCCCCCATGACACACTTGGAACCTACAGTCACCATGGTGGGCAAGGAGCTAATTTTTAACAGGAGAGAAATCCCACTTTCTAGAAAGCTTGAGCCATGAGGCAGCTGCTAATCAGCAAACTTCATGCAATGCCTTGGAAAGTTCTGAGCTGCAGAAGACACGGGGATGTTGGTTAAGTCCCAGGGACAGACACCCTGAAAGGGGCTCTGCAGAAACAGAACATCTCTCACCACAGCCAAAGGCAGGTGGAGCAGCTCCTGCACAGCAGCAAGGAACCTCTCAGCAGGACATGGTTCCTCCTTTCCTGCTCTGGTGGGCAATGTTTGAGCTGAGGGATGGTGCCCAGAGACCATAGACCAGGGTTGCAATTCACGGAGACTCAGTTACTGAGTCTCTGTGCTGCCACCCTGCATTTTCACACCAGCTTCTGACAACTCAGTTCAAACTTACAGAGTCCTGTGTTTTTGAAGATGGCTATTTCCAGAGCTACATTTGCAGGAGGAAACCAGCACTAAGCACTACTCTCATTTGGCATCTCTGGTCATTTTGCTTTCTTCATTGGAATGACTCAGTCTAACACTGAGACATCCTTCCAGCTCAGTATTTTGACATCTCCCATTTACTGAGTGTGAAAAACTTATTTTTTTCTGTTTAAAAAGTTATGTACTTCCATCTAACGAAAAAAAAAAGCTTCCAAAATGACAGGTCGCTGAGTCTCTGGCTGGCCAGACATGATCAGGGCTCTCTTATTTCCCATATTTACATCTACCGACAAGCGGGTGACTGTCACATCCTTCACGCAATACCACATTTCATTATCACAACCAGTCAATCAAATTAAAAGCTGCACATGTTGGCTTATGATGTATGAGCTGAAGCAAATCCCTTCAGCATATTTAAATAGCACGTGCTGACAAGAGTGTCCAAGTGGCAGGGTCACCTTTAAACAAGGGATTAGAACAGCACCCACTAAGAAATCTGGTTTACAAGATTACATTAATCTACCACCTGAACCGAAAAGTGTCCGTTTCGAGTCCATGGTACCAATAACCATCACAGAATGCACCATACTGGGTATAAAACCATTAGAAATGTCCCAAAGCATTCTCAGTATTCCCCAGTACATCATCACGTATGTTCTGGAGACAAGAACAAAACGTCTACAAAGATGCAAAGCTGAAAACCTTTACTCCTGACTGGATTTAACCTGCACAAAAGACGCAAAGTCTGCTCAAAAGCTTAAAATTGGGGATTTAGCTGATAATTCGATTGCAGATCCTTGGGGCTGCTCCACTTAAAACCCTTCCCAATTACTCTGGGTACTCAGACACTGCTGTGCATCTCAACTTTATCACTGCCAATGTCAAGCTAATCACATGTGTTCTAGGCAAGGGCAGCTTCTTCAAAGATCACATCAATTCTGGACAAGTTAATCTGTTCTTTGAGGTCTCCAGATGGCTCTTGCCAAGAAAGTTCACTTCCAGCCCTGCAGCCGGCAAGCGCAGCAGCCCCGGCGCTCTGCAGAGCATTACAAAGGAACCAGATCAAAGTTGTGCCTTACAAAAAAAAGAAATCTGGAGTTTGAAAAGCAACAGCAGCCTGTCACTTGTAGGCTTAAAGATGACTTCTGCATGCTCCAGCTATCAGGGAATTTATGATTACAGTCTGGCTTTTAAGAGCTGATGAAAAAAAACCGACGCTCTTTAGCACTTCTTGCCTTTGCAAATCTGTATCTTCTGCGCTTATTCATCCTCCCAAGCTGGAGGAAGACGGGAAATAAATAAAAACCTAACTAAAAGTACAGATAAGGGCTGCTCTTCCCTTTTATTCTAAAGCATTCAATTCCATTTCAGGACTACACAGGGATAATTTTATGGGGAGCTTCAGTAATTATTGTGAAGTATTAAAGGACAGTTACAAAAGCTAAATCCAAGATCTACCAGTCTGAGTTTCCAAATTCTCACTCCTTTGCCTTTACCAAGGACATACTGCTTCACAGGGAGGGCTGAAGTATAGAAGATGCATGAATTGAAACCAATAATTTAGATCACAGGATACAGCAAAGTGGGTGAGGAAAATGGTTTAGAATTTGTCAGAATCTAGGAAGCTGATATACAGGAAATAAACTGTTTGCCTTAGGAGGCAAATAAAGACTAGACAGGCTAACTGCTGTGGCCATATTGCTCTATAGCCATCCTAGCCTTCTTAGGAAAGGCTTTCAGACAACAGGATGCAATCACTGTGTCCCAAGGAACTGCAGAACAAGTCCCTCAAGATCTCATCTGACTTCGTTTGCAAATTAGCCCTCCCAGCTCCTCCTTCCCAACAGAGGCAAGGCTGTGCTCATTCATCACCCCAATGTAATACTAGATTCTGTCCACTAGTTTTTGATTTAAAATCAAAACTGTAAAAACCCTGGTTTGACAAACAATACAGTCCTTCCTAAAAACAATGCAAGTCTTTCCTAGGATAAAACCAAACCCCTCGTTTGTTTAATAGCTCAATGGACAAGAAATGGACTACAATAAAAGAGAAAATATGGGCAACACGATGTCTGCACATCAATTAACAGGACGACTGGATCATCTTCCTGAAATAAAATAAATGTTGCAGAACATTTTGTTCCCTCTCTAACAAAAATAGGTATCTGCTTAGATTTATTTCAATATATTAGTCTGAATTTATACCATAACATAGTTGGTTTGTTTTGGGGTTTTTTGGTTATTAATTATGACATGATTAATATGAATCCTTATCCATTATGAAAGGCTGGCTTTAAATAGGGACATTTTCTCTAAATATAGAGGATATTTGACTGCATTAATTGTGACTGAACAAGAGCCTTACTGCTTCGAAGCAGCCTGCTCCATCAGTCATTCAAAAGCCTCTGTAGTGATTCAAGCTACAAAACGAGGGAAAACCCAGCATCTCCTGTGTGCATTTTGGATATCCAGGGTACACTGCTCCTTCCACAAGCCACACTTGCCTCCATGTCATGGCCCCTGTCAGACAATATGCCACAGTGAGAATTATTTTTAATATCTTATTGGGAGGGACAGAATCAAGCGTGCACAGGGATGTGCTGAACACCCAAACTGCCAGGAAACATTATCCTAACAACTAACTGACATCAAAATGCACCCTGAACACAGTGAGAGGACCTTGACCCTGAGGACCAAATCCTCCTGACACCTCCAGAAAAGGGAGGTCCTGCCCAGGATCACATGCATTAGGAGGAATGTCAGAATAGAAGCTGCAATGTGCTTTAAGGTCATGTTGTGCATTTAAATGAATACAAATCTTGTCAAATCACAGGGCTTGTCTACACGATCCCTGCAGCATACCCAGGAGCTCAGGTTCCCATCCCTGGGCAGGGGATGCCATGTTCCCAGCATGCTCCTGATGTGCTCCAGCTGCTCAATGGTCTGGGTGAGAACAGCCCACAGCAAACCCCTTCCAAAGGAGTGGAACCTGAGTCCTCATCCCCACTCTTTGACCCTCCAAACATGCTCCCCGCAGGCCACTGGACTTGCTTGTGCAGACACAGGCACAACAGGCTGATAATGCACTGTCCCTCTCCCTGCTTAAACTGAGAGCTGGGGAAAATTCAGCAACAGGCTGGTAGGTTAGACTTTTCTGCTCTGCTAATTGGCTTCTCAGACTGAAATGACATCTATGTTTTATACAGCAGGTGGGTTTTTTTATATACATGTAGGTGCTTCAGTGGTGGAACACACAGGAGCCATTTCAGACAGCATGCAGCAGTGCCAGCTCCCAGCTCTCTGCTGTGTCCTGCCCAGCTGTGTGGTAGTTCTTAAGTCTTAACTGTGAATTTGTGGTACAAATATTAGGGTTCAGAATACTGCTTC
>JAVHNF010022045.1:0-12816 GCA_034783455.1 Micropsitta finschii | reverse complement strand
CTGTTGAGGTTACAGAGCACTAAATCTGATCTCTACTCACAAATCAGTGGAAGTATATTATGAATGACTAGAATTACTAAGCATACATAAATGTTATAAACTGAGGAAGAGCCCAATTGAACTTTTATAAAAGAAAATTGTATTACATATATTTACTAGACTTCTTGGAAGAACTCACCATGTATCATAGAATCATAGAATCACAGAATCATAGGATGCTTAGGGTTGGAAAGGACTTTAAGATCATCTAGTTCCAACCTTCTGGGTGACATGGTTTAGTGTGAAGTGTCCCTTCCCATGGCAGGGAGGTTGGAACTGGATGATCTTAAGGACCTTTCCAACCCTAGCTATTCTATGATTCTGTGATTCTTGCCATGGGCAGGGATGCCTCACTCTAGACCATGTCGTCCAATACTCTGTCCAACCTGGCTTTGAACACTGCCAGGGATGGAGCATTTACCAGTTCTTTGGGCAACTTGTTCTAGAGCCTCACTACCCTCACAGTAAAGACTTACACCAAGAGGAGCATACTTTCACACAATGAGTGGTCAAATTATGAGCTGCCTTGCAACATGAATTTCTATAGATCAGATGCTTGTATAAGCTGAAGATGGGAAAAGACAAATTTAAAAAGGATTAAACACTGTTATAAACACTAGTCTTTAATTACTAAAAATTATGGTTTAGATACCATCCTTCTGAATGCTAAGTCTATAATGCAGAGTAGGCAATGATCACTTTATATTTGTCCTATTTTCTAATGTATTTTCTCCTTCTGGCCACAGCTGACAGTTGCAGTAGGTGGATCTGCTGTCCGAGTACAGGAGGTCTCTTCCTAATACATATTTATATCTGGACAAACCTCATTCTAAGACAGTTCAACTATTGCTGTGTTTGGATTGTATATTCTTTGCAGCAACTTGGTTATGAGAGGAGAGATCATTGAAAAACAATTTTTATACGGTGCCTCTTCATGTGAAGAGACAGCGGGCTAGAATACAAACATGCAAATATTCTGACTACAGCCTCAGGGCCTCAATTTTTGGACATTTCCGTCCATTAGCTCTATCTGGGAGCCAGAGGCTAAAACAAGCAGCAGCAGTTTCAATCTTCTTTTTCCTTCTCTGCTTTCCTGGTAATGTTCAAGGACTTGTCTAGAAAACAATCAGACACAAAGACAAAATGGGCCTAAATGAAATTTAAAAAATTAACAAGAAAAAAGACTGTGGTACTATTCTGGTGATTCTTTCCAGAAGCTGTTAGTTCCTAATGCCATTCTGGAGACAGCTGGGGAGGGACAACTGAAGCTCTCCATTGCACAATAGTTTCCATGTTATGTATATGATTATGGAATCGGAAGGACTCATAAATCTTCAGCAAATTGAATCCTGCACAGGATTCACAGGGTGCTTGAGAGAAGCACGAAATGAGGCTAGCTCATAAACCTGACCTAAATAACTAACAGTGAATCTTAAAGCAGACAGAAAGCGTCTAGGGCTAATAAAATAGGCAGAAGTGCTTGCAAACTTATTCTAAATACCGATTGATTCCACTTCTAATAGCTTTCTGAATCTACCAACACAGACCAGGGAAATCTGTCTTTAAAACACATTTTTCTAGAGTTTAGTGAAAGTAGTAGGAGCTGAAGACAAAATTAATAAAACAGTGAAAGAAAATTCCAAATTAAAATCATGGCCCTAAAAGTAACCTGTTACATTTTCTGTTCAGTACTGATACGTGCCAAATAATTTGTCCTATGTTCTTTCTATAATAAGCTAATAAAGGAGAGCTGGAAGAGGCTGTGGAAGGCAGTCTGCCTATGTGGGAATGATCCCACACCCAAATGCCAGAGGATACTGAGAGTGGCAGGACTTAGCAAAGCTATCCCTTTGACATTTTCATCGAGCAAGCTGCTCCTTCTGTTACTTTTTTAATGTGACTTCTCTGGTTTTTAACAAAGAGAGTGTCTTGAGCAGAATGTAACCATATACAGCCATTAGGCAGACACATGTCCAATTGTGACTTTCTGCTTTAAATAGGTTGAATTGGTGGTAATGTCCATCATAGTGCTGCAGCTTTCATATCATCCAGCTCCACTTGCTTGTTATGAACCCACACTGGATTTGACATCTCACTAGCTTTATGCTTTATACTTTATACTGCCTCAAGCATGACTTCTGTAATGCAAAGCAGAAAGAGTTTTGTGCAGATATTGAGGAAAGACACTGACTGAGCACTGTATTAGGATGAAGGGACCTCTGAGTCTAAAGGTCCTTCCTGCTGTGAAGAAGATTCTGCAGAGCAGTACTTCAGAGAAAATTTGTAGCACTCATAAATGCATCGAATTGTACGTCATGAAGTCTTTCCTCATGCTTTAGAAGGACGGATTCTTTAAAAAGTCCATCCTTCCTAAAGGAAGTTTCAAGTAAACCAGACCAATTGCCCCCAGCAGCACCTGTGTTTCTTAAGGGGGCCCCAGGTAATACTCAGAAATAGCCCTGCACTGGGAGAGGTGAGAGACTCAGCTTGCTTGGCCCTCTGCCACCCCAGGGACCAGCAGGCATGTCCAGGGAGCCCTCAGCCTGCCTGATGCAGGGCTCTCAGATGGGTTAAATGAGTGGTCAAGAGGATGGATTTATATTTCTCTCCTCATCATTGGGCAAATCTCTAACCTAAATTAGCCAATTTTAAATGGCGAAATCCCACTGTAACCACATAGACGATCCACTTCAGTGCATAAGTGCTGAAGCACATATATTTTGCTTTCATTTCAGTGGGACATTACCAAGTGTTTATAGTCAAATACTGTCTTAAGTTCTTTACTGGCTAGAGGCAAATATGACTTCCTAAACCTGGGCCACAGTGCAAAGAGGGAACTGCAACTTTTTGTTCATAAGCAGCAATGCAGCAGAAAAGGGTTGGCAAATGCACTGCACCAATAGTCTGACACCAGTATTATTACTTCTGCAAGCTTTGAACAAGCTATGAACTGCAACCATTTTCAGCCATGCCTAAATGAGCCCTTAGTTGCTTTGAGTTAACTAGATGTTTGTCCTTGCACCTGGAAGTGAACCCAAGTAAAAAAGATGCTTGGAATTAGTCAATATATGAACCACATGATGAAAAAACCTCTAGGTGACCACACTGGTTGTGCAGCTTTGTACAAACATTTATTTTTCCTGGGACTGATGTGTACTGAACGTAGCTGGCTATTCCACTTGCTTGTTTTACTCTTAAAGAGTCTATTGTTCATCTGTTCTGCAGGCACGGTAAGTATCTGTTCTGATCTGCAGTCCTAAGAGGTGCACCAAGTGTCCCTTTATATCTTTTTCATAACTGTTAGGACAACAAGAGGAATTTTATCCTGTGATTGGGGTTGTGCCAATCCATTGCTTTGCTAAAAGGGTGTTACTGAGGTTCAAGAGGGCAAAGGGTGTAACTGTGGTTGGCATTTTATATCAAGTGATTGCACATGACTCCAATAGTGGTAACCATCCTTAAAAATATTTTTTATTATTTATTGAAGTTAAGGGAGAAAAAAAGAAGAATGTAGCTGAAGAATTTGACAAACAATGTATGAAATGTGGTTTTGACATAAGGTTTTCCTTCCTTTGTGAAAAAAAATATTGTAGGAGGATCTCTTGGTTAGTATTAAAGCTAGTAGGAAATTTCATTTAGGCCCATTTTGTCTTTGTGTCTGCACATGGGGAGGAAAAAAGAAGTTAATTTGCATGGTTTGGAACTTTATTTTTGAAGTTTGAGCCTCTTTCCTTAGGTAGAGCAAGACCAGCACGTAGAAGAAATGTCAGGGAGAAAATGTATCTTGTGCTGGCTGTGGGAAGGCATGGACCCAGCTTGTGGTCTGAAAAAACACTTAGGGAAATTGAAAGCTTTTACCAGCATTACACTGCTTAAGACATTGCTCTATCCTGGCCTCTCTAGCATCTGCAGCAGGAGTCAGGTTTTGTGTCTGTATAATACAAGAAGCTGGGATTGAGTTTTCCTAGAGAATGACACCCTTTGGGTGCTCTTCTCTGCAGACATGGGCAGGAGTACTCACAGCCTCGCCAGTGACTCCCAGGTTGTCCAGGAGATGGTGATGAAGGGACCAGCCAGGGTTACACTGTGCTTCTTCCAGTTGTTTTCTATTTAGAGACCACGTCAGCACTACCAGCCAAAGAAACATGTCCGTAAGCCTGACTATGACCATGTCTCACATCTCTACCATTCCTGCTTGTTATCTCACCGGTAGATAGCATTACTGCAAAACACCTTGTTGAAATCAATTGTGCTTATACCACAAGTTTTATCTCCAGCTCTTACGAGCAATGTGGGACTACAGTTATTCACAAGCCCTACTTTAAGTATCAGATTCCTTAGTCCGGAGAGTGAAGCTGTAGGGCCCTCTTGTGGGAAGAAAACATCAGTCCTGCTTGTTGCAAAATTTGTATACTGGGGTGAAAACCTGCAGTGAATGAGTGCTGTCATCTGTTGAAGCGTTGTACTGTGGTACGCGATGTGTGGCATCTTTCATCGGTTCTCAAATCTGATTCCCATCTACAAGGTTGGCAATGAAGAAGGGGTGTATTTATAAACCTCAGCCCTGCATATGGCTGCTGACCTCTCCACCTCTGCCCCTGATCTTCCAGAGAGATTTTTTCTGTACCCTAGTCATCGATATAAACTCTTAAAATCAAGCTTTCTGCTCCACTCAGCTATGCCCAGCAGTGATTGCATTTCATTCCTATGTGGGTGAGTTAAGTCATGTTAACTGACTTAACATGACTTATGTCCTGACCTGAGGACCTGCCACATCCTCTTCTCTCCTCCAGCTGCTTACAACAGTTCCTCATGCCCCAACACAACTGCTCTCCTGTTATGGAGGAGTGTGGCTCTGTGGTCTCACTCCCTTGCAATGTGCCCTCTCCAACTCTTGCTTCCTGTCCTGGAAAGACCCTAGCATGGGTCCCTGGAGGCTTCAAACACCTTTTGCATCCTTATGCATGCTCTAAGGAATTGGAGGCCTCATCTTGGCCAGTAATGTTTAGAGATGAGCTGGCTGCAAGCAGTGAAGAATGCTGAAGCTGGGGCCCACAGGCGGACAGAATTAGGGCAGGCACTTGCTTTATGTCAGATCTATGGACAGGGGAAGTCAAGTTTTACTTCTTGAGAATGCCTAAAAATGTTAGTGAGAGGAGCTGTGTCTGGTGTCACTCTGGGCAGGCAATGGCAGAAGCTGGATTTTGTATCTTTTGTACTGACTCACACTAAAGTGGCTGATGGAGCAGCGACAGGCAAGGCATGACAGCAATTCAGAAATCTTTGACCCAAGCCTTGCATAGCTCCCCAGCACAAAACGTTTTACACTGAGCATCCTAAGCATATATGAGTATCTAACTCGGCCACATTCAGAAGCTCTGGTCCTTTTCCTATAGACCCATTTCTGACATCAAACACTCTGAGAGGGGGACAATGCCTGTTTGTTACTTAGTACTCTAATAGCTGTGTGGTGCAAGAACAGAACAAAACAACAATCAACCCCTCTGCAGCTCAAGATAGGAGGAAGATCATTGTCATAATGATACCATTTTTATTACTATATGGATAGGTGTTTGCATATTTTCACCTCCTGTTCTGATCTCAGTCATATCTGCCTCGTCTGTGACAGCTGCATGTCCTCAGGCATCCCATCTATTTAGCTGCAGCGAATAATCTGAACTACAGCCCAATCACACTCTTTGATATGTACAGTTAAAACTTTCTACTACAGAAATCTTTAAATATGTAACTTAAAAACATATAAAGCAATCGAGGAATTCTTGGGAATATTTATATTATTCCAAATTCTAAGAATCAAAAATATCAGAAGTGAAATACTGTAAGTAATACTTGGAAAGTATAGCATAATAGAATAATTAGATAGCATATTAGAATAATTGATACAGTATGAACTTTTGTCTTTCTTAGATTATCGAGTTGCATTTTTTTCTGATGTCAAAATGACTAATTGGCATCAATTTTTCCTGAAGAAATAGTCAAAATCACAAATGAACATGGGCCAGTGTTGTAGATACATATTCTATTGGTTTATTAAAAATGATATTAATGCGTCCTAAAATCTACCTGATTCTGACCTGGACAGTTTCCTGCTTTTCCTAGTTAAAACATTCCCCTGACAATCCCTCCTTGCTACTATTTTGGGAGGATGTAGAAAGTAAAGAGATGTCTCCTGAAAGAGTTGTCAAAAATTTACAAGCAATTGATAAGTTGAGGAGGCTGCTTTGAGAGAGAAGGTCATTTACTTTTTCTTATTTGGTGTTTTTGGATGTACAAGGTTTTTAGAAGCAAAACCTGTGTTTTGGCAGGATATCTTATCTGTGTCAAGGAATCCATGAAGGCAGAAACAGTGAGCATGAAGTTTTATAGGTCAGAATAAGTAATGCTGGTAGGAACATTATGAGAATTTAAAGGGAAATGTTGCTGGTTCTGAAACAAAAGCTGTTAATGAACTGTTGAATCCTGTTGATCCCAAAGCATTGAACCATACTGTGTATGCTGCTGACATCGACCCTGAACCACACAAACTGAAATAAGAGGCCAAAAGATAGAGCAAACCTTTCATCACCTCCAGCAACAAAGAAATACAGATCATAAGATCTGGAGCTAACATTGGACATCAGTGAACACCTAGCAATATTACACCAAAACCTGTTGCACACGCGGCTTCATCTCTGAACTGTTTTGTTCATTGGATTGCAGCAAACCAAGTCAAAAAATGTATCTTTAGTTTCTAATGTGATCTGCTAAACATGAGAGCTTGAAGTCTAGGAAAACCGACATGACTCAGGAGACTAGTTTATTAAAATTAGTAGCAAATCTTATGAAGAAGTATCAGGCAGCTTATTGTTCTGCCCTGGGGGCAATCATTTATAATACTGCAAAATCCCAAATCTGTGTAGCTGTGGTAGAGCTTTAAACTTATTTTGTGTGCTGTGCAAGGTATTAGAAGAAGAAACTCAATTCACCTTAATTCACTTCTCTCCCTCCAGGGCAAGGGATGCTTTGAAAATTAAATTCCATTTGATTTCCACAGTGTGCTTTGCTAAAATGCTATGTGGAATCTATAAACCAGTGCAGGAATTGTACTTACAGCACTGACATAGCGTTCTGTTATTTTGTTCTTTCTTTCTGCAATAGTGCTTTGATGGGCCTGCCTTGTATCTAACAGATGATGGCATAGCTTTAAGAGTCCTCTTGTTCCTATTCCACCCTATGCCTTGCTGGCAAAGTCCTCAGTTTTCCAGGCTGCCAGGAGCCATTCCCTTTGTGTGCCCTTTTCAAGCCAGCCCAAGTGTTTAGAGTTGCATTCCAAATCTGTGGTTGTAATGGAGACCCAGGTTATGGAGCTGTTCCACTGGTATATATTTAGATTCAGTTCAGCAACGGTCTAAAAATGTGTCTAAATCAAAATATGACAAGGCAGCACCATCCAGAGATACCTTAGCTATCTTGGAACAAGCTAGTGCCTTGCTGGCAGCAATACAACCATGGTGGTACAATGGTATCCTGGGGACACTTTAGCTCTGTTGGGGCCATGCACATTAGCCCTGGTACAGTGTTCATGGAAACCTAGCACATTCTCTAAGCACTTGCGCTATTTTGTTCAGGCCAAGTCTAGGTAACACACACTCTGCAACATTGTAGGTATGATTTCTGTGGATGTATTCCCTTTCCTACACCCCAAAACTAAATGATGTATTACTGGGCTGAGTTGGGATATTGCTGTCTGATTTTCAGTTTTAGTGGGAAATGTGGTGTGGAAGACAGTGCCCAAAGTGCACAATCCTGCACTGCTGAAGTCATTTGGGGATTCACTATTGATTCCATTGAGGAAAAATCGGGATCCCAGCAGCTGCCACTGCAATATTACTGTAAGATAGTGGTAGGCAGCTGCAGGCAATGTGATTTGCAAGAACAAATTTGAGCAGACATGGGTTAGATCAATATCTGAAGGATGATTATCTTGGTCAGCACAGTATTTTCCATAGCCTAATCCAATCTAAACAATCTCTAAATATATCACAGACTGTGAAATTTCAATCCCTGTCCTGTCAGCCTGTTCATGTGAAGATGGATGACATACCTGATGAAGTCAAAGGGCCTGATCCTGCTAATGCTGAAGTAACTAATAAATCTCCCATTAACTACAGAGAAGCCCTTAAGGAGTCACTTTGTCAAATTGCACAATTAAACAGAGGTAGTAGATCCTTTCCAGGTGTAATTGCTTCACAGCTGTTTCATGTGCCTTCTCTCTAAAGGAAAAGGTCATCTCTGCAAGCTTTTGGAAGATAAAAAACAGGCCAAAAAGAAATTGAGATGATATTCAGAATGAGAGGATACCTTTGACCAGGACAAACTGCATAGGGACTTAGTGAACACCACTTATTGTAATAATTTTTTGCAGGGGCCAGATGCTCTCAGATGTGTGCAGATGTGCTCCACTGCAACCCCTTGCCTATGGCGAGGTATGTGCTCGGAGGAGGGAGGCACCTCTGGACAGCAAAATCTTCATCTGGGATGACATTAAGTTAAAGAAATGAGAAAACTGGACAAAATTTGGCTTTCACATAGAGCAGTTTGCCTGGAACTGAGCTGGGCTTCTTGCAGAAAAGGTGGCCATCAGGGCTGACGGTTTGGACAACCAAAAGTTGGACAGCAGCCCAAGGTACAAATATTGGGCAAGTTTCGGAATGGTGTCCCTGGGTTGTCTGCAGCAATCCACCCAGGCAATCCTATGGGCTGATTAAGAAAGGGGTGAAGTGTGCAGACTTGTGACAGATCTAAGAACAGATGCGATTAATTGCTGTTGCAGTAACGAGCTTGTGGATGAGCTTACAGCAATACTCGTTAAGTACCTCTCTGGGAAGAAATCTCTTTCTTCAGCCAGGTGGAACCCCCTAGCCAGCATTACAAGAAGTTTTCACTGTCACAATGTGAAGGACATGAAAAAAAGAAGTGAAAATTCACTCAGCAGGCAACAGCCTGGAATTGTAATTCTGGCTCCCACCATCTTTGCTTTGTTTTCTGTGCAATCACATGTATAAACATATGAGACTCTTCCTGTTTATTGCAATAAATACATATTTTACTGAACTGAAAAAAACCCTTAAAATAATATTATGAGGTTAAAACTTCAGGTATAAATGTAGCTGTCTTTTTTAAAGAGGCTTTAAACCCCTTTCACACTGCTCACAGGAATTCATTCCAGCTGCTACTAAACCACTAGTGCTTTAAGTATATTAATCATTCAAAACATTTACTTTAACTGCTGCATGTTACTTAAAAACCTACAAACAACTTTGGATGCCTGTAAGTCTTTGGTGGGTTTTTTTTCCTTATTATTACAATACATTCTTTTTTATTTGTCACTTCCAAAATATTATCAGGTATTGCCAAATTATGAAAATTTTAAAAAAATATTAAATTTGGGCTTACTAGTACTGGGAAAAATCAGTCAGTATTCGTCTTCTAGGGTGTATAGTCAAGTGGCAAAGTAGTGGATTTTGAAAATACTCCTGTCAGCAGTTCAGGGATGGAGCCAGTCTACCTGCTGATACCCAATGTGGAGATGCAATCAATATCTCCCGAGGGATCCATGCCATGCTCCTCAGGATTTTTTAGGTTTTGCAATAACAATTAATTCTGTAGAGCAATAGCATTCATAAGTAAAACACACCAGAGAGGTTGGCCAGCTTATTAGTTAAAATAGGGGGAAAAAATGCATTTGAAGAAACATACAGGGTAATAGCTGCATCATTCCTTTATTATTTACAGCATGGAGATTACTCAAGACAGGTCCTGCATTCACAAATTCAGTAGCAATTTTGCAATTGGTTCAGCACCAATGGGATGAAACCTGCTCAGGCTACTCTGAAATCCTAAGATAAGGCTAAAATATACAAACATATATTTTAGTTCCAGTTAAGATTTAGCAATAGATGAAGCATTTTCCAATACTAATAATTCAAAACTGTATAGTAGCAGGGTGGCTAACTCTCTTCTGCATCCAAGGTGCAGAAGTACCTATGCTGGGCTCAGCTTGCTCTTCAGAGAAAGTGGATGCACCCAGTTATTACATGGTTGGGGCAAAATGAAAAAAGAAGCTTGAGGCTGGTAATAGAGGGGGTTCATGGTAGCCCCACGACTTTTAAAGAGAAGCATTTTGCTTTGCTCCTAGTCAGGACACTGATGCAGTGCTGCCTGGGGACAATCAGGTAGCTAGGTCACTAATACCTGTGTGATCTGTTCTGGCAGATCAGCATCCTGGTTTGAAATGAACTAGTTTACATTGAGAATTAAAACTCATTTTTAAGAGAAGGTATTTTGATCTGTGCTGTTGTTTAAGAGTGGAGTTGATGTACTGGCTGATGAGTTGGCTTTTTAGCTACAGTTTACATTAATTTTACTTCGGTTTTGCAAAAAGATTAAATCAAATTGTCCATCTGCCACATGTTGGATTATGCTATATGCATGTTGTTATTTCTACAATGAAAATTAGGTGATGTCATGTCTACTTTGTTCTTTGGGCATTCTTCCCCACATCTGGTATTTTGGGAAGAACTTAACATTCACTAAACCAGCAATAGATTGCTCTAACAACTAATTCTTCTTGCACAAATTAGGGCTTTAGTTCTATGAAGATCTATTCATATGCTTGCTTTCATGTACAATGGGCTGTCCCACTGAACTTGCAAAATGAATGAAGTTATGCATATGCATAAGTGCTGGAAGGATTTGTGCCTAAATAATGAAACTGAACACTGAGAGTATATAATTATCCATAAGATTCAGCTATAAACACAGCAGAATCCACCTCTAAAATAAATGCACGAAATAGAATGAAATGGAGAAGTCTGTGAGAGTACTTCTACTTTACCTCATTCACAGTAATTTTGCACTGTTAGTAATAACCAAACTGGTAATCTAAATTGCTTGCTGCTTGTGCTGCATATGAACTCTGGCACATGATTTGGTTTCTGCATCCTTTTAGACATTTACTATTGCCAATAGATGTTAAAAAATGAAAGAGGGATGGAAATAAAGGTCTCTAAATAATTCCAATGTACTTTAGAGACCCTAATTTATTGCTAACAGCCATCCATTACTTTAAGAAAATTAATAGACATGATTCTCACCATACAAAGGGTCCCTTGCCTTCAGAATGACTCTAACATGGCCAGTCTAGATATGTTTTGTCACTTATATGTCCTTAGTCCTCATGTTTTACACCAATTCAGGTTTACTCAGAGTTGGCTGAAGTACAGAATTTCAAGTTGGCAGACAACAATAACTGTTGCTCAAAAATATCTAATGGACTGGAACTTTGAAAGCAAAAATTGCTCACAGAGTCCCCATGGTGTGAAAGAAAATTGCATTGCTGTTTCTTTCACCACTGCCAAGAGAGGAGTGTTGAATGCACAAGCTCCAGAGGTCTCCGGGTTGACTGGCCATCTGATTCCCTGGGCTGAGTAGAACACTCCCAGGCTCCTGGGCCATCATCTTGTGATTTGAAGGCTGTAGTTTTAGGCTGAGAAGTTCTAAAGGTCAAGAAACTGATTTTCCGTCCATAAATGGACCAGGAGAGATTGTGCAGCTACTTCCAGATTCATCATTTTGGGTTTGTGATCAGAACTCCACAGCAGTTTCCTCTCTCATCCAAGAGGCACCACTCAAGGGAGTCATGCATGCATCCTGCAGCTCTGAATCCACAACCCTGAGATGTCTCCAAGGGCAAACAGGCCCAGGTCTTGGCTCTTAGGCAGGGCTGGGAAAACCTAGTTTGCCTGGGTCTCTCCATCTTCTTGTAAAAGCTTTAAGTCCTTGTCATTACTCTTTGAAGCCAGCCAAGTTTCAGTTGGAGAGATGCTTGTGATCTACCAAGGGCTCAAGAAACTTCAGGTGTTTCAGTTGAAGGATTTCAGTTCAAACTCCAGCTTTTTCAGTGAATTTCATCAAAGCTGTTCTGACTTGCTCTAGCAAGGACATGATACAAGGCTAGGCTGGACTCAGAAAATGAATTCTAAAAAAAAAAATTGATTTATTTTTTGGTAAAAAAACCACATTAAATGATCATGGATGAAGTGTTTGCTTGTTGATTTCTTTCTTTATTTTCTTTTAGTTAGGAACTGGGGACAGGTAACCAAATGTTCTCTGTTTAAGGAGAACATCCACAAAGACCAAGCAATTCTAAACAGTAAACAACATACAAATTGATGGTTAATGGCTGAAGACACCTTTCCTACAATGTATATGATGGCATAAATATTTTATTATCTTTCTAGAGGTTATGAATGAACAAGGAACTATTTTATTGGAGAAACTTGAGAAACATGTTGACAAGGAACCATTTGATGTCTTTCTGGACGTCACTCTGTGTGCTCTTGATATCATCTGTGGTAAGTCCTCTTCAGTTATGTGGTGGGGCTGTGAATGATGCAGGGACTCATGAGTAGAGCTGTGCCTCGTGTTGTGTGAGGAGATGGTTGAAGAGGAATGTTGTTGCACATTGTGTGAATGCTTTTCTGTCCTCCCAAGGCCATCCTTTTCCCTAGAGTGTCTTGTGTGCATCTGGGCAGGTGAGTTTGTGGGATGGGCAGGGCAGAGGTAGCAGCTGGAAGTGAGGCTGTGTTGAGGAGCAGAGTTCCTGGGAATGTAAATATAAATCAAGCTCATTACCTGGAAAGGGATATGTGTATCATATCCCTTTATCATATATATATATATATATATATACACATATATATATACATATATATA
>JAVHNF010022031.1:4918-15323 GCA_034783455.1 Micropsitta finschii | reverse complement strand
GCTAGAAGAGGGCGCAGCTAGAAGAGGGCGCAGCTAGAAGAGGGCGCAGCTAGAAGAGGGCGCAGCTAGAAGAGGGCGCAGCTAGAAGAGGGCATGCAGACAGAAGGGGATACTAAGGCTAACATTGCCAAGTCACACTTGGACCTTCTCATGAGTCAAACTGTGTCCCTCCTTTGAGGAGCAGCCACCTCCAAATAACTGGAGGTTTACTCCCTTCCCCAGGTCTTTAAAGCATACAATATATCTAGTTCTTAAGCTACACAAAGACTGCTATGGCAGTAAGGTCAGAGAGGCTGGTAGTTTTTCCAGCCATTGATACATGCCCTGTTAACTGCCTGACAGTGACTAAATCATCTATATGAAGTTTCATCAACCACCACCATGATAAAAAGCACAGAGCAGTCTGACAAAGGCTTAAACTGGAGTCCTATTTCATACAGCAGACACTGTATATTGGACATCAGGAATCACATTTATTAGTGACCTGTTAGTATTCAAAGACTCATTCTTGTGTTCACACTCAGGTTGCATTGAATAACTGTATACTAGCATGTTTACATGATGTCATCTATGGGTTCTCATAATTTACAGGCTCTCTGGCTAGCTAGGGAGAATCCCTTCCGTACACTGCCACCGTGCTGTGACAATCTTTGGCAGTGAGAGGCGATTACAATGCTCACAGTCCTACATTCCTACACTGCAGCTGCACAACAGCGAAGATCCGCAAATTCTACTCACATGCCCTCCACTACTAATGGTTTCAAATTAGCTGATGACAAGAGAACATTGTACATGGCAGCACTGACTTCCTACTCCGAACCCTGAAGGTCAACACAAATATCAACACGCAGGGTGTGAAAGAACTAAAGAAAGCTTGCTTTGATTTTTTAAGCAGAGATGTACTCTCTACTCCCACCATATACAAGAACTCAATAATCCTAGACATCCTTTTAATAAGAATTACTATGTAATTAAGTTACAAATGAACAGGAGACACTTCTGTAAGTCTTCATCTAACTCGCTAGCTGAACTAGGATGGGATGCAGAGTTTCAAAGGGATACTACAGATAATGAATCTGACCTAGTGCATCAACTCTTGTCTTCGGTAATAGCTGCTGATTCTCAGGAGACAATAAAAATCACAGCCAGCTCCACCAGGAAATCTGCGTCCTATCCTTCATTCAGCTTCTCCTACATGCCTTGATGGCAAGGACGCTTATTTCTTTGTAAGGCATATGTAATAATAATTTTTAATAAACTCTCCTAATAACTACCTTATAACATCAAAATTAATTACATTTTGTGATGTAATCAATGGTTTTAAAACATGGCAACTTCCAAACAACTCTTCCTTATTCATAAGTAACCCTAAGTTGCCTTCACTAAGAAATCCACAATGCCTGACAGTATCAGACATAACGAAAAGCCTCAAAAATCATCACTTTTTTGTTACAAAATACACTAATACAATATTTTTTAAGGAAGGGGAAAGCAACTAATAACAATTTTTTCCAGTGTAGATAAAACCATTAATCTCTAACTGCTAATTTTTTTTTTTTTTAACATCTTAGGTCAAGTTACAGGTTAAAAGTGTATGGGAGCCAGTTAAAGATTATGTCCAAGCTAGGAGGCAGGTAAAAGCGTAGGTTAAGAGAAAGATGAACTCATTTTTATTTCACTTCAGCTATCTAAAGATGGAAGAGCAAGAGGGAAAATACGCCCTTTTCATTAAGGCTCACACATCATTACACCAAGGATCCACAGACATCCAACAAGCAATATATGACAAAAGGCTGTTGCTGGGTAAGGGCAGAACTCATTTTTTAACCTGTTTAAGATTAGACTACCCCAAAAACTTCTGCAATCTGCTCCTTTTTCTCCACATACCCACAAAGACTTTAGACTTCATCGCCACATTCTGCAAGGGTTACTAGCTCTGTCTCCTGTCCTGTAATCCACCAGACAACCACAAGCATAAGACTTCATCTAGCTGCTTAACCTGACACTCCAGAACATCCTATGTTGCCTCAGCCTTGCTAGAGAAATCAAGTAAAACATTAAAAATTTTATTTGCAGGCATAAGAGCATCAAAATAATCCTTGACAGAAATTAAGTTAAATACAGCCCCAGAAATTAAAAGAAAGTTCACTTTGGACCAGAAATAAAGTATTAAACCAACTTTACTTTGTTCTACAAGCACTAACCTCCTGTAGCATGTATGTCTAGCTTCAGAATCTAGCCTTCTACCTCATCACATTTAAGGTACTTCCTATTTAAGGTAACAGGCCATTTAAATTTATGTATGTATCCATACATTACTCCTCACAACATTTAAGTCTGGAGAAGAAAGGAAAAAAGGCTTGAGTAAACATTTCACAACTTTAAATTAGTAGGTGTCTATATACTGATGAAATGACATGCCGCTTCTAGGATAGAACACTGTTCACCTTCTGGTAACAAAGGTGAATTTTTCTTCTTAGAATCACAGAATGGTTTTGGTTGGAAATGACCTTAAGACCATCTAGTTCCAACCCGCCCCCATCACAGGCAGGTACATTTCACCCTAAGACCATGTCACCGAAGGCTCTGTCCAACCTGGCCTTGAACACTGCCAGCAGTGGAGCATTTACAACTTCTTTGGGCAACCTCTTTCAGTGCCTCACCATCCTCACAGTAAGAACTTTCTCCTTATATCTAACCTGAACTTCCCCTGTTCAAGTTTAAACCCATTCCCCCTTGTCCTGCTGCTACAGTCCCTGATGAAGAGTCCCTCTCAAGCATCCTTTTAGGGCCCCTTCAGATACTGGAAGCCTGCCATGACGTCTCTCCACACAGCCTTCTCTTCTCCACCTGAACAGCCTCCCAGCTTTCTCAGCGTAATCTTCATATAGGAGGTGCTCCAGCCCTCTTTATCATCCTCGTGGCCCTCCTATGGACTTCCTCAAACAGTTTCATGTCCTTCTTCTGTTGAGGACACCAGAATTGTACACAATACTCCAAGCGGGGTTTCACAACAGCAGAGCAGAGGGGCAGGATCACCTCCTTAGACCTGCTGGTAACGCTCCTTTTGATGCAGCCCAGGATATGGCTGGCTTTCTGGGCTGCACTGTTGGCTCATGTTCAGTTTCTCATTGACCTGTGAGATCAAATCCCATAGTTTATTCTTATGGACTTGCTTTTCCAGGAGTCCTTACAAGAATACTGCTGATCAGATGATTATTCTGATAAAAGTAACCTACTCCTATTCACAGTGTTCCCTCCAGAGCTTTCTACCACAGGAATGTGTAAGATGACAAGGATCAACAGCCCTCCCTTTGCTCCCAACTGACAGCATTCAGAAGCAATGATAGCCAACCTGCAGCTCCCATCTGTAAGATTACAAGACTGCAGCAGCAGCTCAGCTACTCTTAGGACAAATACAGCAGTAAAAAACAAAGAGTAAACCTAACAGTTCTAGAAGCACCATGTGGTTTCTCAAAATGCACAGTAAGGGGGCAAGTAAGACTGGAGTACTTTGCCTGCTGCAAGAATACACTAAGGGACAGAGCCAGCAAGAAAGACACCAATGCTCATCTCAACTTCTGCCTTCAGACACAGACTAGATGCTCTCTACCTTTTCAATTTATTCATTCACATAGTCTCACTCTTTCATACATCTTCAACCCAAGCTCCACATCCTATCTGTGGTATACAACACTAGAAGTTTACAAGTTGATTTTCTGCACATTTTCCATATTTACATTTCTTCCATTTTCATGTCCTATTTCAAATATAAAACAATACGAAGCATTAACTCAAAAACCTGTATATTAAATAGGGCAAAACATTATCAAGTTTTAATGTCTTTAGTCTTTCACTCCCCACATCTGTAAACTTACTCAGAAAACATACCTGATTATGTCCTCTATCACTTCCTACTCATCTATTCAGTCATGTCAGCAGAAGTTCCTGCTTATTCAAACGTTTTGATGGATTAGGTCTCTTCTCTTTTGAGCCAAAAAACTGAACAGATAGATAGGCTGCCATATTTAGGACACACCACCTTCAGCAAATTTTACCTGCAAGACTTTTCCCCACTGCTGATAGTCTATGATGCCAGGCAAGGAAAATAAAGTCTGCAGACAGGGTAGTCCAAAAGCTTCTGTAACACCTATATTACAAAAGCAGCTTTTTTTTTTCCCTAGAATGAGCCCCCACCCCAACCCTTTTCCCTTATGGCTCACCAAAGAGGAGATCCCAGCCAAGCTATCTTACTAGGTCCATCAAAGTAGGACTCCAGCAAGTGACGTGTCTCAGATGAGAGTAAAAGCACAGACAAAAAGCAAGCTAAGAGAAAGAGATAAGGATACGGGCTAGCTAGGAGTTTCCATTAAACAACTCAACTACACAACATAACCGAAAAGACAGGGATGGGTATTATCTGATGGGGAAAAAAAAATAAATTAAAAAAATTCACATAATTAGTTTCCGGCAAAATACCATCCCCACACATACACACACATACATACATACACACATACAGAAACCAGCTACAATGTACTTTGAAGAGTTAATAACCCAGACTTCAGTTTCAATTAAATACTCAAAATCCAAAATATTACTAGTCTTGGTATTTTAAGGAATTACCCCCTCCCCCAAGATAAAAGATTAAGTTCAAAATACAAAGTAATTGCATAACTTCTCACAAGCAACCACTGAAGGCAGCTCTGAATATATGTTTGTGCATCTTACTGACATGTTCCAATTCTAATGAGGTAAGCAAAGTTCCAGGTTTAAAAAATAACTAAAGCTTGTTCTGTGATCATATCCAGATCTCTGTTCATCCAAATATTAAGCCACAAAATCATTCTAAGTTTCAGAGTCACCACCACTTCCAGATGAGAAATTAAGTCCATCACCTTATGTGTCATTTTGGAAAAAATTATGTTCAATACTCAGCTTTGGGAGCATAAAATAACATCAGGGAAGGGTTTTTAAATTCACATCAATTCTAAAGTGTATTCATATTTTTATCAGCTCACCTACAACATCTCTCAAGAAGGATGAAAGATGCTATTTAAACTTAGGCTCATGTCAGGAAGTACTTATTTTGGAACAAGGCACTTCAAGTATATTATGTTCCCTTACAGCTTTATTACCTTTGCCATGACTTCAGGATCCGGGTCTTCTATAGGGTCAGCCCATTCAACTGTTACAACATTTCCCCAGACTTTCACTTTGCCACTCATTAACCTACGTCTGGCCTGAGCAGCAGTTTTGTGATCTTCATATTCAAGGAAACAGAAACCCCGGTTCTTTTTCTTGTCATCAGGCTGGTGATACAATATGACATCTGTAAGACCCTCTGAAATTAAGCAAAATATTTGTTATGGCTTCAATCCATGCATTTTTATTACAAAGTGGGGATAGTCCTTCTAGTAAATATGCATCTGACAAGCAGTTCCAGAAAAGGCATGAACACGCTAGACTTTTGAGACCCTGTACATAATAAAGTTTCCCTACCATGAAGACTGACATTTTCAAAGAAAGACATTAGACTATCCCAAGTCAGGTTTCATTTTATTAGATGAAGAAAACTTGGTAGCTATGAAAGAGCACCCTTCCTCTAACTGAATGGAAGAGAGATAAGGGCATCCAAAGTTGTGCTTTCTCAGTTCTCCTCTCAGACCCCTAAGTCACACCACTCAGTGCCATGTATTTTTCCATGAATGTCTAAATAACAAGAGACCAAATCTGCATGATTTTAAGACATCCAGAAAGTTTCAGTGCTGCTCCAATGAACCGAAAGTATCTAACTCAGTAGCAGAGACCCATCAAGTGTTTCCTTTGACAGCTTTTATCAAAGGTTTGCTTTTCAAATCACTAAGGACTCTGAAGCACAGAACTAGTTACACTGTCCAACCTGCTTCAGTTTTGCCCTGAAAAGTTTTAAAATATCTATTAGTATTAAAATAATAATTTAATTTTTTTTAAACATTACCCACTTATTTTCTAGGTAAAGCTTGCAACCACACATCTAGCCTTACCACAAATAATTTCAGCCCTCAGCACAACAGGTTAATAAACCCCAAACCCCTAGGAATTAGGACAAATGCTGAGTGATCTTCATTTGGATTCATCATCACTCAACCATAAGCCAAAAACATGGTGAAGAGAGTTCATCACTGATGATAATTTGACATCTTTCCAGCTCTACAAAACAATAGTTACTGACTTACCTGTTACTTTGCTGAATTCTTCAACAATCTGCTCCTTGGTTTTACTCTTAGGAATAGAACCAACAAAAAGCCTATTATTGGCAACAGAGATGCATACACCGATGTGTTTTCCAGAACGGATTTCATGGTTGTTATACTGAAAGAAAAATAATTGGACAATTGTCACTTGCATATAATTTTCACTCCTCTCCAACATCAGCATGCCAAATATTTCACTTCTGCAGATACAGCATTGAGCAATAAATTCTTTGGAGCTTAACACAATCTTACAATGCATATTCAACTGTTCTGAAGTATACCCATGTTCTCTTAGTACATCTCCACAGTTTCAGCTAGCAATTATTCTTCCCTTCTTTTTAATTCTCTTTCTTAAGACATGTTATTTTAGACACTTTTTCAGGTAGAACCATGAAAGATAAATCTTATGTCCAAGTCATCAAGGTCAAGGCTTCTACCTTCACAATAGTATAAAAAAAAAAAAAAAAAAAAAAGAAAAGTTCCTCTACAGATTTTACGTACGAATTCTTTATTTGTACATAACACAAGACCCAAGTTACAGATGGAGCCAGATTCCCTGAAGTTTATTAACAAAAGGAGATCTGTGATCAGGTCTTCCCTATAAAATGTGCAAGAGCAACTGGCAAATACTTTCCAAAGCACAGACACATAGATTGCACACATAAAAGAGAGTAAACAGCAAGAACCTTCTACAGACTTGAAATCCTAAGACTTCTGTTCATATGCTTCTCCCGTAACAGATTGTTTAGAAGACACCCTGAACAAGTCAGCAGTTTAAGGAAAAAGAAGTATTACTGTAGACATCTGTTGACAAAAAATGCCTTTCACTGAGATGTAGACACAGACATGCATCATCCAAATAAGCAGCAGGGAGGTCAACTGGTGGTACATCAACCCCTTTCCAACTGGAAGCCCTGCAACAGATAGTTCTTTAGCTAGGAAAATATATTTTGTGGTCAACATCTTATTGACAAGTAGCAGGACAGCTTTTTAAAATTTAATCTAGCTATTCATTCTAGAAGTTATTTGGTGTTTGGTTGTAAATCTTCCTGCATAAGCATGTTGTCCCACAATCCCTCTTGTTTTGGGCACTAGAATCAGGGTGAAGATGTTTATGTTTATCTTGTGCAAACAAAAAGTACATCACTAAAAATTTTCAAAGCTACTGAAAGCAAAGTGAGCTAAAAGGAGAACAGTACATGTGAAAAGGACCTGGAGTGGCATCTTCCCAACCAATTATGTATCAAAACATAGTAGGATACAGTAGAAGACTTCTATCCCAGTATCTGTTGCCCATGTGGCAGAGGAGTAGTTGATTTTAAAGTAGGAAACAGCTGCACAGAAAGACTGTATATATGTATTATGATCACCAGTAAACACAAACACATTAATGAAGAGACATATTACTGTAGATCATAACAATCCTTTAAAGAAAACACCTTTAAAGCAGCTGACAGCTTACAAGTCTGGAAAAAAAGACCCAAACTTATTCTTCATTAACCAAGTATACATTAGGAAGCATTTGTTTTAATGAGAGAGTGGTCAAACACTGGAACAGGCTTCCTAGAGGTGGTTGATGCCCCAAGTCTGTCAGCATTTGGACAAGGCCCTTGATAATAATACTTTAACTTTTGGTCAGCCCTGAAGTGGTCAGGCAGTGGGACCAGATGACTATTGCTGGTCCCTTCCAACTTAAAATACTGTATTCTATATGGATAATAGAAGATATTATCCACTGTTCCTGTTAAAGTCTAAAAGCTACACATTTAATCCAAAGCAGGCCCCCCATAAAATTCATGGCAACAAAATAATATTTTACAACATTAAAAAAAAAAAAATAAAAAAAAAAATATTGCAATTCCACAATAATTTCTAGTTATTTCTTTCCATACTGTCATACCTTAACTACCAGAAAAGCAGCTTTGAATTAGGTGCTCTAGAACAGAAAGTCGGTGCTTTTTCGATAGTTTACATACCATCTGTAAACTTAGATACGACATCAACAGGCCCAAATCATGATCTGCATCAAGTACCAAAACAGTCAGGCTACCAAATTAGCTATGTCAGCATACTGCTTCCCCCTCCTGTCACCACTGAATCAATGCCCAAAGTTAGTAACAGAGATATTACTACCCTCTAGATGATATTACTTTTCTTTTTTTTATTCCTAAGTTCTACAGGAACCTACTCACAAACAGGTCAAAGTATGCATAGCTCATCTTGTCAGTTTTTCCACTTAAACTTTCACCACCAAATTACTTCCAGCAGTAAATGACAAGTTTTACTGCTATACACTGCTGGCAAGCTGCTTAAGAAGCGTATCTGCATAACCCACCTCTACCTGTACTTTGATCAAACTTACACTTGCTCTAGTCAAAAATACAGGGTAAGCTAATATAGCTTTCAGTACATTTTCCAACAAGCTTCACTTCTAGTATTTATCCTGTACCTATCACTCAAATATTTTGAAAACCTGGTATCTAACAACTTCACATGAAATAGGATTGAGAATTGATGAAGTGTGCAAAAGAACACAACTGGAACTATAATGCTTAGAACAGCATAAAACATAAGGTAAACACAAACATGTTAACAGGGAAAAAATGCCTGGGGTTAAAAAAAGCGACGTCAGACCTCTGATAGTCAGTGCTTGTGTGAACATTTGAGATGCTGTTTCTACTTAACCAGAGAAGGTAACCACAATGGATTAAGTACTGAACATAACTACTGATTGTATCTGTAAGTCTTCTCAGTATTAGAAGGGAAATAATAGAACTCGCCCTGTCCCAGAAGTCCAGAAAGCTGGGAAACAAGTTGTGTATCAGAAGATTACAAGTAGAATCAAAAAGAACATCACCTGTTAAAGTACCAGGTTATTATAAATGGAACCATGGGTTCTGCATTTTCAAGAGCCTTTCAGCAGCATCTCCCATGCACAGGTAACTAATAAAAGTATTAGGCTTATGATTTTCAACTGAGCTCTACAGACATATTTTGCTAATACCCCTGCAAGTCACTCCTCAATAACTTGGAAGACTTAAAATACACTTAACTAGCCAGCTAACTGTGGCTGGAACTATTAAAAAAATGACAAATGCCATCGTTTCTAATTTAAAACTAACCCTGCCCTCAGAGAAGTTAGCATAAAGGCTGAAAAACTGCCCCATCAATTGCAACACATTTCAACTACTATTCTCAGTGGCTGTTTAACTGAAAACCAGAACACAACGCACTTTCTCCCTGCAGATCAAATATCAGATATAAAGGGACACAAACTACCTCTTTCCCTATCATTTAGTGGAAGACAGGCCAGGAATGTTACTTTTTTGGAAACACAACCTGAATGATTTTTCAGAGAATGCTGCTTTTAAGCAAAATCCAACTAAGCAAAGAAAAGTTTCTTTTTATTCATTTATTAGATGTCTTTGAGAATATGTTATTTAATTCACAGCTTTCCTAAGTCATATGCATAGCTCTCTTGAGAGAGTTCACACACAATATAAATGGCTAGGCTGACAATGAAAGAGGTATATGCAGTTACCCTCACTATATCTGAATAGCGCACAGGAACACCAACCACTCTTATTTAAAAAGCTAAACAGCATATACCAGATATTTTTGCACTTCCACTTCTGTAGACATTTCTACACTTTTTCAAAACACATTCCCACCTTCAGCTCCACCAACTTACATTAATACACGTCAACAGAATGTCTTAATGGTTTAACATGTATGTTATTACAAAAAAAGAAACTGTAACTCTACTATATCAATTAATACAGTTATCAGTACACCTCAGAATAAGTACTGTTAGCACTCGAGGCGCATATCGCACAAGTGATCTTGACCATATCAATGTAGTAGTAGCTAGCTCAAGAAAATCGAATTCAACTTAACTAGGAAAAGAAAGGAGCACTGTGAGGACAAGGGTGGTGTTTCTTTTTCCCCTCCTTTTTCATGATGGATACTTCATGCATAAAACCTGGGAAGCTTATTAAGAGTCTGATCTGAGGAATCAGATACTATTTCACACCTCCATGCAAAACAGAGGAAATGCTTTTTAACCTGGCAGGATATATGATTTTTTCCAGTCAGGTGCAGCAAACAGAACAGACCTTAACGCTTGGGAGTGATCACTTCCCATATAAAGTGTCTTATGAAATGTTCCT
>JAVHNF010022024.1:7012-17450 GCA_034783455.1 Micropsitta finschii | reverse complement strand
ATCTGAGCAGGTATCTTTTTGTAATCTTAATTTACAAAGCTGTTTTGTATGTAAAAACTGCTAAATCCTCCAGCAAACACAGATATTATTCTTACTGTACAGAGTTGGGTTGGCTCCATGTATGATTATTGAATAATTATTTGTTTAACAACAGCATTGCAAAGTTACTAGCTAGTCATACATAATACAGATAGGCAAAAGAGCGCATTTGTAATCTTATTCAAGAATCTCATCACAGGAAGATACTTTGCTATTTTAGTGAGAAGCAAATTGGAATTCAGAGTGTTAAGTACAGTATATAACTGTTTTTACTGAACATACTGCAAAACTTTTTTTCCTGCCCTCTGCACATGAAAGGTATGTGGTGTCACCTCATGAGAAGTCTGAATACCATAGAAATGCACTGCTCCAAGAAAACTGTATAAATGTCTTTGGCTAGGTTTAAAGTATGTGGGGATTAGTATAGATTGAGAAGCGTAAGTATTTTAGGTTACTTGAGTTTACCCTTCCTGATCAATCTCCTATTACTCATAACTGCTTTTGTCTCCTACCAGTCTTGCCGTATTCTTTAGCAGACTCTCAACGAAAGAGAAAATATTTTTTAATACCTATTCTACCTACAAGTTTAATCAGGATTAAAATGTATCTACTGAGATTTGCAGACATGTAATGGTACTGGACTGTATTAAAACTCTGCATTTGAACAGCACCTTTTTTATTAAACTCTTCTTGTATGTCACTACGCATTTTGGGCTGCAGCTCCTTAGTCAGTCGGTTGAAGGAGGACTGTGACATTCCTGGAATTATTTTGAGGTTTCACTGAAAAGCATACACGACAACACTGCTGAGATACCCATTTAACAAGACAAAAACTAGAGCTCCTTGCTTCCTAGATGCTGGTATGGTTTCACTCAGGATATCTGGTGTGACATCTGGAACAGAATGAAAAGGATGAAAGGAAGGTTTAGATTGCTTTGCCTGAACAAATGGCTGTATCATTGTTTGCAGATACACATCCTAGAACCACCCCAGGTTTATCCTGTTATTAGAGGTGTATGCACAAATGCGTGGTACACACGCCTGTTACGTGGATATGACCCCTAGCACATATATCTCGGACAACAGTTGTTGGGTTTTACAGCTTGGAAACTTTAACATAGATAATACTTGAAAATAGCCAAACGATTATTTGTGTTGCCCTATTCCAAACACCCTGACATAGTTTTTGAAAGTAATCAGCATTTTACAGCACTTTCTATTCAAAGCATAGTTCTCACTTCACTATAGTGGAAGCTTCCCTCTGACTCTGTAGAGAGCTCAGTTTAGGTGTCTTGCCCTTAGCTTCACCAGAGCAGAGTTGGAATCCAGGTTAGCAGAATGATTTTTACTTACTCCAGTTGTAGAGACCACCTTTTTTCCTCTTATGATCTCCTGTTGTCTTCCTTTCATGTACTTTGGCATTTTCAGGTAAATAAACTATAGATCCTATACCTTGGTCATCTTCAGTGCATCATCATGCAGATGACCTACGAGAGGGTCTGCTGTTTGCTGAACTGAGTGTGGACAGGAATCCTCCAGAGGAGATGTGAAAGTGAAGCCTCTAGTGTAATGCATGGTTAATCCCAGCATTTTTAAACCTCTCAGTTCTTTCTGTTCCATGACAATATTCTGAATATAATGGGGTTGAAAGTATAATTTTGCTGGAATAAAATGAAAATGAAACTAGCAGCAAGAAAATTTCTTCATGAAAAAATATGTAGCAGCTGTTACATAGGTCACTAGCTGGACTTAGACCTCTTGCATGCAATTGCACTTCAGGTTACTGAATAACCACTGTGCAGGAATAGGCTGTTACCTCCTGTGTAAACCTGCTAGAAAATACACACATAATTTAGCCCTGAGTATTATGGGTGGTTTGTTATCAGTGTGTGAATGTAGATACAGAGAACTGCTGAGATTACTTCTGGTTTCTCTGACAAGTTAAATTGTCCCAGTACAAACCTCTGTGCACTGACTTGTCCTTCTTTCCTGTCTGATCCTGTCCAACTCTCACCTTACTTGGCTTCTGCCTTCCAACTTCCGTGCTTGTGTGTCACCCATCTCCTGTGGCAACCTTAACTTGCCATCTCCTAACTTGTTGAATGCCTGAGTATGCAGCCTGATGTTTGAGTGATCTCTTTCAATGATCTGATCTTGCGTGAAATATGCTATTCAGGGATACAGGATGTGTGCTTCGACATGAGTTTGGAAGTGGTTGGAAGATTAATGCTGTGAGCTAACAAGCTGAATCACACTGTATCTGATCTGGGTGAAGTCATCCACAAGCACAGTGGTAGATATGCTTAGCCATAGCATGTTTTTATGAAACTATGCAAGTGCAGCATAGACAAGCCTCTTTAAACTGTTGGTAATTAACATTTCTTTTTGGTTTGCACTGAAACTTGAAGCATCTAATCACGCTACTGTAATGCTAATGTAATGCTACTTTCTTCCTGCTGCTGTAAATCCTTTTGTTGGAGGCTTGTCTTCTGCACCACAAAGTTCCAGTGCATCTAGTCCAGACAAATGAAACCTTCTCATCTATAACTCTTAACTGTATCATGCTAAAAGGTGCGATTTTTCTGAACTGCTGATATGAAGGGGGAGAGCTGCCAAGATGCTTAAGCTGAATGAAGATTTTTATGCCCAGGACTTGTCTGCTTTTACTTGGGTATAATAGCAAATAACCATTATGTTTCATTTCTCACAGATGCTACCAGACCTGAAGGCAGACAACCAGAGGCTAAAAGATGAAAATGGGGCCTTGATCAGAGTTATAAGCAAACTTTCCAAATAAAGGGTTTACTACAGCAGCAAATATCGGTATTGCACATCACTAGTAACTCCAGTGGACCATAGTATGGTAGTCACTGGAAGTGTGGGAAGATCCCTCGGAGACTGTCATTTTTCAGATATCCTGCCAAACACCCTCTTACCTGTGTGTTTTTTTGTATCAAGATCATTGTTTCTGTTAAAATGCAGCTGCTGAGAAGATGAAATGACTGAGAAATCTTGTTTACAGCTACAGCGTAATAAGGAAAGTGTTCAAGGCCAGATACGCCTCAGATATTTAACCAGTAAGCCTTAGTTGTACATAAACACTTTTACATCAACAACAGCTTTCAGCTCTCACAGAAGACAGTTACTCAATAATGTTTTTGTTGTGCCACAATTCCCAGGTTTTTTCTATACTCAGTTTTTCTTCAAACCTTAAGGGTTGTTTTTTTTTTCCCTTCTAATTATTCATGTACCAGATTTTCTTGTACAGTGTTTTCACAGCTTTACCATTTGCAGAGACCACACACCCTTTTAAATTACATATTTGTGTAGCTACCTAGAGATGTATTGTCCAACCACCTGGAACAGAGATGCTTGGTGGAACATTTGCTTTCACTGTTTGTGCAATATGCATTTATTTCCTAAACAAAATGCTTTAAAAGTCAGTTGAAACTAGAAATATTTTAAGAGTCCTGTTTTCTGCCTTTATTGGTCACTTTAAAAATAAAATTAAAAAATAATAAAAAAAAACCAGAAGTTTGTAGTGAAAGATGTTAGATCCTGTAATCGTCACATTCATTTGAGCAGGTACTGAGTGATGCTGTATATATAAATGTGTACTGGTTTGATTTTTCAGACCACCACGTGGCATGCTTGAATATATTTCCCTATTGCAGATGTCTGTTAATGCAAATTAGGCTACTCCAGAATAGTGTGTTTAACAAAGTTCATTAATTTTTATGGTATAAAGAATTTAGACATTGTACATTGTATGGAGCCCTATCTTTACAAAAGGTCTAAACTATATAAAATACTTTATTATCTTTTCCTCCCATTTTTTTTATTTGGTAGTGTTCACCATAATAAAAAATTGCATAAATATAACTGCTTCACTACATTTCACATACCTGTATTTATCTGAGTGCTGTCCAAAACTGTTGTGCTAGCCAAAGTAATGTACTAAATCATCTGAGAAACATAACCCGTTACACTCACATTAATGTTTATATGCACTGTTGCTGCCATGTGAGAAGGCATCCAATTTGGTAACACCATCATGTCAGACCATTTTATACATTTCAGTGGCCTTTAAAAACAAAGAAAGTACTTAAATGAAGATTGCTTTTGTTAGAAACAGCTTTTATATTTTCACTAAACCATTCAAACTACGACATCCTATCGGCACATAGTTTATTGCCTAAAACCACTGAGCAGATCAGCCATTAAAACAGATTGTACATTGTAAAGCTTGTAGTAGCTATTGTATTATTGATTATATTGTATACTATATTAAATGTGAATTTGTACCCCTTCATTTAAAAAGGTCATTGTGTTCTACTGCCGACTTGGGGGCGGGGGGTAGTTTTTCAGGACTGGGATATGTTTTGGTAAGAAAGACATGATGTCCTCTCTGTTGATTGGTTTTTTGAAGATGTAAGGTTATGCTCTTACTACCAAGCTCAGGATTCTTGATTTTAAAGGTACACAGATAGTTTGAGATATCTTATTGTAATTGATCTGTATGAGAGGTGGGTCTGAACCATAGGGACTTCCATTATCTTATGCTAACATAAAATAAATAATTGAATGGCTGCAACGTATTGAGTTCTGTTACAAGACAGTTAGGCATATTCTGGATTATATTTGGTAAAGTTTGGGTGCCTGTGAATGATTAAATAAGTGTTTCTAATATTTTAGTGTTTTATATTTAGGTTATTTATTCTTTATATCTAAAAAATGAATGGCTACTGTGCTATATTGATTTTATTGGTAGTACTGAGCAGACCTTGTATCTGCATGAAACTAGTTGCAAAACCCACTATTTTGGAAAAAAAAATTGTATTTTGACATATACAAATAAAATGAATACAAACTATTTTAAATGTGTGAAAGTTTTACTGAGAAGACATTGAAATTTGTTATGAATTTAAACCATGTTATATATTTAAATTCTTTGGTGGGCATTTTTCATTCATAGCGTTACTCGGATGCAAGGTTCAAGTACCTTTCAAAGACTGTAATCAAATTGTGATTATTTGCACATCATTGTACATGCACATCTGTAAATGCAACAGTAAAAATGCCATATTTATGCAATCTGTAACAACTTGGACAAATGTTTATATATTTTACATAAACCTGTCTGTGTGCAGAATCTGAGAACCATTTTTTACGGGATAACAACTGCATCTCACAAAGTGATTGCTGAACTTGTGTCACCATCTTACTGTACTGATCACGTTGCAGATCAAACAGATCCCGAGAAAATCCAGCTACCACAGAGAGAAAATCAGGAGTGGAGGACTATTTATTATCTAGGAGACAGTTTCATAGAATGGTTTGGGTTGGAAGGGACCTTTAAAGATCATCAAGTTCCAACCCTTCTGCCCATGGGCAGGGGCACCTTCCACTAGAGCAGGATGCTCAAAGCCCTGTCCAACCTGGCCTTAAACACTTCAGGGATGGGGCAGCAACAGCTTCTCTGGGCAACCTACACCAGTGTCTCACCACCCTCACAGTGAAGAACTTCTGCCTAATATCTAACCTAATATCTAAATTTACAAGAAATACAATACTGCTGGCTGCTGACTCAGAACCAGCCCCAGCTGTGAAGGAGTCTGTGGCCTGGGGAGGAGGAGTGACCAACCATGGCTAGGGAAGCAGCCCAGGCAGCAGAGTGTAGGGAGGTGGCTGTAGGAACTGCCTGACCTTCATGGCTCAAATGGTAGCACTTGCCTAAAAGAAAAGACTCAGGAGCTGGAACTTCATTTTTGCCCACCTCATCCCCCTCACCATAAACAATTCCTTCTGTGTTCCTGGTACATGCTGCTTTCAGACCACTAACATTTCCTTGCCAGGTTCCAAAAAGGGCAGTTGTAATCTATGCTCTGTAGGTTGGTGCATTTGTTTGCTCATCACCAAGTACAAAACATGAGTCTCACTGTGCCCTCCTTTAGAAGCACCTTTCACAGTTAATGCTAGTTTGTGCTCAGGTGAACATTAGGCCAATGGGGATTCATCCTACCTGTTCAGTATTCCTGGGCCCTGTCCATCTGGTAGTCTTTTAAGAGCAAATGTCACAGAACAAGTGTCGTCTTCTTTCTTTCTTAGAAAGGTAACTATTTGCATGACATCTTGCAGAAGAGAGAAGAAGCATGCTCCTGGGTAGCTGAAGATTCCTCCTTTAGGAGATGTGCCTCAAGGGAGACATTTCCTTCACCTTTATAACACAGAAATGAGCTCCAGACATGATTGCTTCTACCCCAGCTACCTGACCTAACCATGAGGTTTATAGTCAAGTGTGAGGGCACTGCGTAATTTCTTTTTAAGTGAAGTGATGATGAAAACAATCATTACACTGACTTGTACTTGACCTGGGTGATCCCGGCAGTGGCTTGGCTCTCCACAGCTGGCACTTCCCACTTCTTCTATGGGCACCTTGAGGTTTTCCTCACCGGTGTATTTATTACACCATCTCCTCCAGAAAGGAACATGCACCCTTGTGTCTCTGTCTCATTGTTTATGGTCTCATAGCAGAAGAAAAAATAGAAGTGGGCAAATGCGTCATGCTGCACTGCAGTGCACCGTGTCCCTGCAGACCCGGCTGGGTCAGCCCGCTATGGCACAAGGGGTTTGTGGCAGCTGCGGGCCCAAGCCTGGCCAGTACAGGAGGTGCAGGCAGCCATGTTCTCAGTTACACTGAAAGGCACTTTTCCCATTGCTCATCTAACTTCACATGACACAGTGTGGGCAGGAGGTAATTCTGACACTTGAACTGTGCAGCTGAGAGGTTAACATGTTTTATCGATGAAATTTAATTTCCAGCTCCAATCCAGAGGGCTGTCACAGCAAAACAACTCAAATGCACTACATAATATGGGGGGGTTAAAACTCCCCAGCCACACAAACATTACAGAATGTTTCGTAGAGCTTGCTTTTTTAAAGGGAGCGGGGAAACACTTGTGACTGCACTGCAGAGAGTTGCTTTCCCACCTGCTTTACATCTTAGAATAGTTTAGGTCACCTCAGTGAATTGCAGGTTTTCCCCATGCAGGAATAGCCAGTCTGCCTGCTGGGGAACAGAAGAAACGATTCGCTGAAGTTCCTCAGAAGAAGTTCTCGCTGCTCATGGTTATGTACACGGTGTTAACATTTACCTTTGGTGATTCAGCTTCCTCCAGTTCTTATGTCAAAGGCACTAATTGCAAGGGTAAAAAATGCTGGTGATGAGTTACTTGCTTTACATTTATTTTGATTGCAAGAGCAGCAGTTGACGTTTGTTGGGGGTAACAGGGAGTAGCGTTGTGCTCTGCCTCAGCATAGATGTAAAGTAAGACTAGAACTGCCCTAAAGGTGGCTGCAGGTTCCTGCACAGAAGGCAGAACTGAGAAAATAAAAACCAAAGCAAACCTCCCAACCCCGCAGTAAATTGCTCACACTTTAAAGGGAAAGCTGCTGCCACACTGATGAAGTCACTGGCTATTCCTGCTTGTGTCAGCACCTCCCCGTTTTGTATTACTGATTAGATAGGAAAAGTATGTAGCCTTTAGAGAAAGAAGGAACTGTTTGGTTCTTTCAGCTATAAACATCACCTGTTGGATGTCTAATGTTTCTGATCTGGCACGGGGATAATTACAGCAGGGACAAAAGCCCCACATTCCAATTCATTATTTCACCCTTCTTACTTGGGTTCTGCATGTCTCTTTTGCAAACCTATTAAGACTTAGCAGAAGTAGTTAGTCCAGGCAGCACAATTCATCTTCCAGTGTGGTCTTTTCCCTTTATTTGCTGGAGGAAAAAAAACAAGGGGGGTGGAGTGGGGAAGGGAGGGAACATGACACTTTATTTCCTGGGTAGAATCATAGAATGGTTTACGTTGGAAGGGACCTTAAAGCTCATCCAATTCCAATCACCCTGCCACGGGCAGGGACACCTTCCACTAGACCAGGTTGCTCCAAGCCCCATCCAACCTGGCCTTGAACACTGCCAGGAATGGGGCATCCACAGCTTCTCTGGGCAACCTGTGCCAGGGCCTCACCACCCTCACAGTAAGGAATTTCTTCCTAATGTCTAACCTAAATCTCCCCTCTGTCAGGTTAAAGCCATTCCCCCTTGTCCTGTCACTACATGCCCTTGTAGAAAGTCCCTCTCCAGATTTCTTGTAGGCCCTGTTTAGGTACAGGAATGCTGCCTGCTGCACCACCCCTTGCCCCCTTACCTGCCCCCAAAAGAAAGCAGAAGATAGCCCTGGTGCCCTCATTCATGTCTGCACTATACACCCCTGTTCTAATGATATGTCTTCACCTCAAAATAGGACAGGCCTGAGGGAGCTGCATCACGGCATCTAGAATAAAGGTACTGTTCTCCCTGGGTGGTTACCTGCACTCTAAGTCCTCCAAACAACCGAGCATGACTTCATTACATCAGCTGGTGCAAAATACACATTAACATAAAATTTACTCAAAATACACATCTGGCTGCACAGCCGAGCCCCTGACCGGAAACAAGATTTAATGAAAAAGTGAGTTTGTTTAAAAATACAAACCCAGTTGGCATCAGCTGCTGACAGCATGGGCAGGATGCTCCAGCTGTTACAGCTCACCTCTGGTTTTAGCAGTATGAAAAGCAGCAAACTGCACCGGGTTCTATCCTCTCAATCTGTGGCTACGGGTGTTGCATGATGTTAAATAAACTGCCTCAGAGCTGACATTCTACATTTTACACCATGTGCAAAACACCGGTGCTCTATAAAAACAAGAGAGGGCTGTTACTCTGTGCGCTGTTACTATGCTGCTTTCGTCCCTGCATAAAAAAGGAGCAATGCTACTGAAAATTATGGGGGGGTGGAAGAGGGAGGAAGCCGCGCTGCGCAGGGACTGTGCGCTAATACCCATCATCTGTCAGTGCCGGGGGACAACGACCCGGGATCAGCCTCCAGCCCTTGGGGGAGTCCCGGGGCGCGGCGGGCCCGCTGCCGGGCGGCTGCGCCGGGAGGTGGCACCACACGGCCTCGCTCCACGGGGCTTCTCCCGGCCTCCAGCTCGGCTCCTCCGTGCGAGGTGGCAGCCGGCGGAGACCCGCGAGCCACTGCACGGAGGCTGAGCCCCGGGCGGTGTGTGTCCGGGTCCGGGAGGGCACCGGGGTGTCTGCAGCTCACCCCCTCCGGCAGCAGTAGGCAGGAAAGGCCCACAGCGTGGGGACTGCTGTAAACTGAGCCGGGGGTAGTGTGACAGGTGAAGCGTGGCACAGAACCGCAATCTCAAGTTAGTTTAGAGTTTGCCAATAGAGACAAGGGAATGCACTGAGTTAGTCTCTGTGCAGCAAGACCTCATTTAAGTATCTTGTACTGAATGCAAAAGGAGCTTCACGATTGAACATCCTGGGAACGGCAGAGAGCCACTCAGCTTGGCTGGTGAGCTGAAATCCAGCCCATCAAGAGACACAACCTGCAACCCAAGAGGGGGCTGGCCAGTGAGCATGAGGGATCAGCTCCCCTGTGTGGTGCGCACTCCTGTGCTGTGTGAATGAAAAGACCCACAGACCAGGAGCAGGCACTCAGTAAGTAAGTAAGCCAGAGGACGGCTCTGCTACAGCTGAGAGAGGAACAACAAAATAAATAACCCTCCATATCAGAAGTTGTCAAGCCAGCAGTTCACAGCAGAACTGCATTGGACTGAAATGGAAAAATGCTGGTTAACTCCTTCTTGCTCAACCCCTTTCAGTACAGTCACTACATAAATGTGCTGCTTTGCTTCATAACCGGCACACTCTACACTGTGAGGGCCTTGTAGTTCTTCCCTTGTGCCCTTCAATCTCTCCCGCCTGTTCATGGCCTTGCAAGTGTATCAGCACACCATGGGCACTCACAGCCGCCTCATCTCCTCAACCTTTTCTCCTCAGCTCGGCAAGGATAGCGTTCTGCCCCTATTTCCAAGCCACCACGTATAAATGTTTTCTGTGCAGGAGGGCACTTTGAGGTCTACTTACATTCCCTGTTATCCCTTGTGATAGCCACAGTAACCAAAAGACCCCACAAGCCACTTCCCTGGGACCTTGAGCACCCTCTGAATTTCCCCATGTCTGGGGAGTGGCACTCGGAGTTGCTACATGCAGGAGCTGAGTGCAAGAACCCCCTTCATATTTCACTAACAAGTCACTACAAGTTTATCAACGCACTACAGCTGCTGGCGAGAACAGGCTTTCCTCCGTCTTGCACTCATCTCAGCTGTCAGCTTCTCAGACATTCCTGTGTGCCACACAGATCACCGAGGCTACTTCTTCTGGAGCTAACTGCTCTACAGTTGTATTTTCTATTGATTATATTCCTCACTGTGAGGGTGGTGAGGCCCTGGCACAGGTTGCCCAGAGAAGCTGTGGCTGCCCCATCCCTGGCAGTGTTCAA
>JAVHNF010022020.1:0-12798 GCA_034783455.1 Micropsitta finschii | reverse complement strand
GGCTGAAAGTCAAAACCACAGCACTGCACCAGCTACTAAGAAGGAGAAAAATGATTGCTACTGCTGAACCCAGGACAACAACTTGTCACTTCTGTGCTTGAACCCTGGGGCCTGAGGTGCTGCCGGAGGTGCCCATGCAGCTGCTCAGTTATGAGTACCATAGCAGCCATAGCAGGACAGGACACTTTTCTGTCATTCCCAAGAGGTCAGTGATAAAGGAGAAAGACTGATGACATCTTTCCATCCCAGGGAGAAGTTTTGAGCCAACTCCCAAAGCTATCCCAGTGCTAATCAGAATTAGGGCTCAGGAAGGGTGCAGAGCCAGGTTTTGATAATGTCCTGGGTTTGCTACATTACTAAAACCAGGAGGGGATAAATTTAGTCGAAGACTTTGTGAGCTAGTTTTGTTGATTCAGAGGCTTGAAATGATGCCAGGGGAATGGCGGATTGCATGCCTGAATATGCAAAGGAGGGACTAAGCAGAGGCAGAAACAGCTGGCATATCTCCTTCTCCAGAGGAATCTGCAGAGGCAAAACCTGTCCATACAGACACATCCTTTACCGAGAAGACAGTAGCAGACTATCCACATTAAATCAGAGGACCAAATCTTGGCAAGAGTGGACTGTTTATCAGAATGCCATGTCTCAAGTTATGTGGGTGCATTAAGGTTTTCAGCACTTAACTCAGGAACAGAACAGAGAGTAAATATCATGGGGCCACATGGGTGTGGCTGGGGGCTGGAAATGACCCAAATTTTCTTGTTATTGTTTTTCTATTAATTTCTATTACAGCATACAAAGGGTCTGGTCTTGTCCCAACAGCAAAACTGGCCTCTTTTGAAAACCCAGTCCCCCATGGCTCACAAGATTGGAAAGCTGTTGCATGGGCTAAAATTTGTCTTTTGGCATTACAAGTTTGGAAAATTTTAGAGATTAAATGAACCAGAGGTGGCAGGGTGTGGGGGGAGAGAGGGGAAGGAGTTAAAAAGGTTACAGAAATGTAGATATGAAACTGAGGAAAGTTAACTGTTAATGGCAAATCACATTTGATAAAATGCAGAAAGTATTCTGGTTTGGTTTCTGGTTTCATTTCCCATTTAAAGCTGAACTGAAAATGTGCTTTCACTTCAGGAGGTAGGTCAAAGTGTTCAAAGGAATGCAGGAAAGAAATACCCTTCAGGTGTAAATCCTAGTGGTGCTGGTCATTGCTGTAGTGAGGTCTTCACGCTGCCTAGTTTGTAAATTAATTCAGAGTAGATTTTGATCTTGAAAAGCAAGACTTGCTCTATTCTAAAATAAAACACAGAAACATTAAAGCAAATTAAAAGATTAAAATGATCTGCAGACGGCTCCCCGTGGGCAGGCCAATAGGAACATTCAGCATAGAATTAGCTTAAAATTAGCTCTAGTTTTCATTCAGAGCTGGCATGGTTCAGAGTCATTAGCCACTATACTCCATGTCAACTGCTGCAGGACCTGCTGAAGCATGGGTCTGGCATTTCAGCATCCTGGCCTGCCAAGCCTCTTTCTACAGAACAGGCCAGTTTTGCAAGAAGTCTTTGCAAAATATTTTAATAATGAAAACTTTAAAAATACACAGCTGTTTTGCAAAACCCTCATAACAAAGACCTCTTTGAGATCAGCTCCGCACAGTCTCCTTGGTAGATGTGCTACCATCAGTACTCTCAACAGAGACATTATGGAGTCTGACATTCCCTTCGTGCCTCTTTCAACCCCTAGGTCCCTTGCCTGGACCTTGTTTCTTTCAGACACTGCTGCCTGCTCAAAACCCTGCTTTCAGCCCCTTTATTTAGGTGCCAGCAACTGCTTCCAGAGGTTAGGCACATTTGTCCCTTGGGGTGACCTCCTCAGAGGACTACTTGTCCTGCCTTGCTGCTGCTGTGGCCCAAACAGGACATGCTGGGGCATCATCTGGGGGTGAAATTCAGCTCCCAGAAGAGCTGGGTAATGCTGGGGAAAAGAAGTCCTTGGGACCTACAAACAGTTGGGCGCCATTTAACTCCTGCTGTTCTAATTTGGCCTTTCGGGACATGGACAAACATATCTTTGGATGCTGGGAGCAGGGTACAGGGTACAGGTGCTGCAGTGCCTGAGACCTGTGTATTGGAGATTGACATCAAGCTGGATTCCTCAATGATTGTTCCCGACAAGTGTTTAGTGGAATCTGTTTTCTAGAATGAATAGTTTATTGGGATTTGAATCGTTGCAGTGAGTTCATTGCTGTAAATAAGGTAATGTCTCACTAGGAAGTCTATTTATGGTGCTTTTATTACTGCAGGGAAAATGGGGATTCAGCTTTTCAGTATTACAAGTATTTCCCTTAAGTGATCATTAGAAGAAATAACTCCTAGATTCAGAAGTGCTGGTATCTGTATGTAGGCTGTATTTCCAGTAAGTTTTAATGACAAAAGAGGGAGCTGGCCAAGGCAGCACATGATGGCTTTCACCTCCTCCTATGGAAGCCAAGAGGAATTTCCCATCAGTTTGAACAGGAGCTGGCTACTCACACTCTATGTTGCCTTACCTCCTTGCCTTAGCATCACAGGTGGGTGACATGGGAATCACAAACCTGGCAGGAAAGAGCCAGGTGGGGATGAATCATCCTCTCCCAGACAAGCACAGGATAAAACCCTTGTTCTGCTCTTCTGTGGTCTTTCTGTGAGAACTAAAGCCCTGTCTAACTTAGTATCCACCTCTGAAAGTTGCCAAATGCACTCCTTGGGGGAGGGAACAGAGCAAGCACATACAATCCTTCCCTGAAATGCCATGCCAGACTCGGCAGTCTGCATCCCAGGGCATCTTGGTGGCCCCCAAACAGGAAACCAGTGGATATTGTCTCACCAGGCATTGTGGTGGGAGCTGGCTTGAGGAGCTGTTGGATGAGGCTTTCTGATGGGCTACACCAAGCCACGTGCTGCTGAGCTGAGAGCTGACTGGGTGTTTTGTCAGGCTTCACCTTATCCATAACCCCTTTCATTTCCAGTGCTTGAAGCTGTCACTCTGAGCTCTTACCTCATCCCTGGGCAAAGGCAGATGTTGCCTTCTTCAAACCGTGATGGCTGACTACAGCTCAGCCAGGTGGCCAGGTCTGAAATGGTAACTTGGGCATACTGCAGCATCTAGCAATCAGCCTGAACAAGGTGCACAGGGAGCCGGGTAGGACCAGCACCCATGAGGATGCTATAGGCATTGAGAGGATGCCCAATCCACTTGGACATGCAGGCCAGCAGAGCTGGGGTGGCTGAAAACCAGCACTTTGGAGGATTTTACCTCTCACAAGCATCAGTTCAAAGCCACCCTGCCACGAGTGAGCAATTTGCCCGTGTCTCCCCTTCGTTTCATAGGCAAAAGACTGAAAGAGGCTCAGTTTCATCTGAATTGCTTTAATCCTGTGTCAAATAAGAAGGATATGACCCCTGACAGACATTATTCTCACCTGCTCTTGAAGGCAAATGGAGGAGAGACCTGCGGCCTCCCTGAACAGGCTGTGTTTCGTCACTTCATAGCTGGGAAGTTGCTTTGTAATGTGGAACCCAAATCTTCCTTGCTGAAAATAAAGCTAAATTCCTGTTGACTTTTTCCTAACAGCCACAGGCAACAATTTTAATCACTGTTCCCTTTGTTACAGTCTTTGCATTCTGGAAAATGTATTATGTCCCCCTTTGTCTCTTCTCCTCCAGAAAAATAAGCCACATTCTCTCAACCTTTCCTTATAGGTTATGTTTTCTAAACCTCTCCTTGCTGCTCTTTGGGTTCCCATCAGGGTGTCTGCTTATTAAAATAGAAGCTTCATTTCACAAACATTGCTGCATTACTTGGCACGGCGGAAAATAATAACAAACACTATACTGCCGCTAGAAAATCCACGGTAAGATTACAGAGTGAAGGGATAGGGTGGATCTCAAGAGATCATCCAGTCTGTTTCCTTGCACTGGAGCAAATTCAAGTGAATCAAGACAATCCCTTAAGATTTGTCAGGTCAATAGCAGCAACTTTCAGTGGTGGCACCTCTCCAGTTTCTTAGCAGCCTGCACCATGGTTTTTACTCTCCTGGTATAAATTTGCTGTCTGTTGATACAACCATGCAGACTAAAGGCATTAAAAATATACTTGGACATTTTTAAAGAATATTTAAAAATCACATATGGCTATCGAGCTCCAAATCGGAAAATAGTCATGGGGAACAGAAGCATAATAAGGATAGATTTACCAGCTGTGAAGACGGAAGGCTTTTTGGTTTGATTTCTTTTTCCCTATTCCTGTAATTTGCTGCTCCTTTCTTTTCTCTTTCAAGCATTCAAATACAGAAAATGAAGATGAGATGGATAGATGACATAGTTAAAGATCTGGTCTCTACACTCAGACCTTGATACCTAATTTGCACTTGGCACTTCCTTGGCAGGATCCTGGCCATAGAGCAATTTTTCATGCTGGAGGTGGCAAAATGGCAGGATTTCCTGGCAAAGGGCAAACTAATTCTCCCTATCCTCCCCTCTCATTTAGTTCTAGGCTGATTTCACCCAAACCAGATGAAAAAAATATCCTCCTCTTCTTTTCAATTCCCTGCCACAGCTACATTGGCAGGACTGTCAATTGTACTGAATATTTGCTAGGGTTTCCCTGGACCTGAAGTCCATGGGGGTTTCTGCAGGTTCCAGGGACAGAAGACCTTGTAATGGTCCTAACAGGAGTTGGCTGGAAGTTTCACCACAGGCTCAAAATGTTACTTTGAACCTGTGATTTGATACCACTGTTTTCCTTTCAAGGAACCACTCTGAACAAGTTCACTCCTGTGGATCCTCTGCTCCGAACAGTGTCTTGTCCAAATTGCTTTTCCTGTCCTTTGTCTATGCTGGGGTGTCAGGCCACAAATGCCACCTGGCACAGAGTGGTCAGGGTGCTAGCATGGGTGCTACAGGGATTGGCACCCAAGTGCAGCGCATAAGCCCTGAAAGCAGAGATCCGACAGTATGTGCCAGATTGCACTGGCTCTTGCTCAGCTATTTCATTATTACTACTCATAAACTTCACACTGCAGGATTTCCATGCATGGATCCTGATGTCATCTCTCTCCTCTGAACAGGCATGATGAGTTTCTATGAGGATCAATGCAGGAATCGATGCAGGAGCACAGAAAAAGAGAGGCGATACACTGCTTCCTTAACCAAATGGGTCTTTCAAAAGCTGAAGCTAATGAAGACCCACTTAACAACTCTTCATATAGCTCTGATAAACAAAATGTTTCCAACTGGAATTTACAAAGCAGAACATAATAATATGAAGAGGGAATAAGAGCTTCCCCTTGTCAACTGGCTACTAACAAAAGAAAAATGAGGAGTGAATACTTAGAAAAAAGACCAGCAGTGCTGTAATATAATTAAAACCATTAAAAATGCTGTACTCTGGTTTTGCTCCCTGAAGCAGCATGTTATTTTTCTTTTTTAAGCTGTCACCACATTTTGATACCATAAGGAATAAACTAAATCAAGACAAACCTCCATTTCAGAGTTAGAGGATTTGGTAGAAATATTAACTTACACTTTATTAATTAGCAGATGATGCTCAATCAACTGCAGTCATCAACATCTCTCTTTTTATTTGTTGACAGTAGGTATTCTTCAGGTATATAAACAGCACTGAAGTGGAAGAAAGACAAATGCAGAGACAAGTCCAAAAGAAAGCACCCACAGAATAAACACAGTTTTAGAAACTCAGCAAAGGCCCCATTCAGCAAAGTTCTGAACCACATCTAGAATGATCCATATCATATGTGTAACTTAAGAGTATGCAACGTTGCTTTTTTTCATTTGGCAGCCTTTCTGACAGAGGTAATGCAACCTTCCTGTCCCTTGCTATCATAACCAAAGCTTTCCTGAAGCCATGGAGGTGATGTAACTCTGATACGTGAGCAGAGATTTCACTTTCCAGCGAATTGTGTGGGGCCACCCTCCTGTTAGAGACATGAAAGTATGAATCAAGGGGCTGCAAGACTGAGCCACTTCATGTGTTTGCCTCTTTTACTTTCCTTCTTGAAGAAAAATGTAGTCTACTGGGAAGAGGAGTGGAGGGCAATGCACAAAGCAAGGAACATTCATGGAAGTTATTGCATATGCCTGTACAGTCATAAAATATAAAGTAATAAGCTATGAAAAAAAAAGGAAGGAAAAATGTATTTGTTGCATTCCTGGTTAGTCAAGAAATATTGTCAGTTATAAGTTTTTAGCCTTGTGAAAAAATATATTATTTAGTAATGTCCATCAACCTCTTCCACCTTCTAAAATCTCAAAAAGCAACTTTAAAAATCTGACAGCACATTAACAGCAGATTCCTCACTGAGCTCATGGCTCTACACAGTGACACAGACAAACACTGAAATCTCAACTGCTGTCTTCCCAAGGGTGAACAGGACTGCTACTTGCATCACTCTGCAGGGCCTCTGGGCACTGCAGAGATGGAAACTAGATGCATCAGTTCCTGCACAAATTCATCTTAAGATCTGAAGGCATTGAGTTCTCCTCTTTTATCCTACACCCTCATGAAAGGGAAGATGGAAAAATATAAGAAATACACTGTGGACAACTCTTTCAATGATAGGGGAATAGGAGCTATAGTATTGATACAACTGTACAGTCCAAATACATTCAATGTATTGTTACAAGATAGAAAAACAGTTGAAAAACCTTCACACCTTTGATAATAGCCATCAATTGACTACATTTTGGCAGACTTTGCTCCATATTTGCATTTCACAGAGGAGCTCTGTAGAGCTAGTGGTAGTGTAATAGAATAACAAAACAGAAATGAATGTTGCTGTTCAGGAGGAATATACTTCACAAAATGTTGTCTCTGCAACTGCTTTACCTTATGAGCCAAAACCTAACAGTTTACCATAAACCCTTGGTATACTGTGCCCTAATATTACTCAGTTTGTTCCAGCAAATCATAGGTAGAAGAGACATACTGCTGATCCAAGCACAGATTCCAGGCTGACAATATGAAGACAAGTTTCTAACTAATACAAATGATTCCTGGCACCAACTCAGCAGACAAACGTAACACAGGCACTCAGTTGGAGATTCACAAACCTGCCCATTGAACTCCTCAGAGGCCAGATTTGTTGTCCTCTATGTAACGTTGAATCATTTCGGCTGCATACAAGTCCTTGCACGTAAGATCTGCAGAGCAAAACATTCCCCTTTGCTTTTTTGGTTTGCCACCACCCTGTTTTCAGTGACATCTGGACCTTTCAGCTGAGGGCAAGAATATTCCATCAGCAGGACAGGATACTTTGCATCAGCATTGCCAGTTTAAACAGGAAAAGACTTGGCCAAGGCACCCAACAGGATCCAAAACTGAATCCTGAATGGTGCCTTCTCTGACCCAGTGCTGGAGAGCCACCTCAACCACTACATTTTCCGTGGGGATAAATCGCAAAATAGCGGTAGGGAAGACAAGCCCAAGGATTTTCTCTCAGGGGAAGAGGGGACTAAAGAGCATTTGTGGTAAAATAGTCTAGTAGAGCACTTTGTGTCTCTCCTGACCGCAGATGAAATGATGGGGCCAGATGTATCTCATGGGCCACTGACTAGAGAAAACTGGTTGTGAACGTTCCTTGGATCAACATGAAAGAAGCTTAAGGTTACTGAATACCAAAGCTGCCAATAGATGAGACTCTTTGATGTTTTTTATGAAAAAAACCCCAAAAAAACCCAACGGACAGAAACATTTTTAATTTCACATTAGCATCTTGTGTTGTGTTTGTTTTTTTTCCAACTGACTCTGTGATTGTTGATATTAATTAATGTGAATGGTAGATTATTTTCTAAAGGCTATAATTTAAACCAGTAGTTGAATATAGACTTGAGTGTAACATTCTTCGGCTCAAACCACAAGGTATGCAAGCTGGGAATGAACTCTATTTTTTCCCTGTTGAAGGGCAGATTAAATATTTTTTTATTAATCCTAATGCTAGCAAAGAAAGTCAGATCCCCATTTTTCCTTCAGTTTCTCTGTATACTTAATTGATGTAGTCTACCAAGCTGTCAAGCTGCTTTTAAAATCCATTCTTTTTTATAGAAATATTATCCTTATTTTTATTAGTTTGAGTTGATAAATGGATCAAGAGTCTTTGAGGGTATCGTGTACTGTCAACGGAATACATCTTTCAGATGCATCCACTGCACTGGAGCTGAAAAAATATATATCATGAAACACTTAATAAAAAAGATACACAGATTTGTCTTTTACAGGATTATGGGACTTGAGTCTATCTCCAGGGAGGAGTTCCAACATGAGAAAGAAAATACATAGTTCAAAAGCCCATGTTTTCAATTTGCAGCCACATGGTTTAAATTACCCTTGTATTTATTAAGGGCGCTAAATGGGCAGCTCAACTTAGGTGAAAGGGTCATTCAAGTTGAGAATAATCATGTTTAATCCCTCAACTAGCTGCAGGTTAATTGTACTTTAAGATGCTGGATGTTCTTCATACAGTTTGCATTAAAAAGCCATATGAGACACAGCTGGAGGTTTTTTGCCATTTATTGATGTATATTTTTTTAACTTCTATATCTCTGCATTGTAAACAACAATAGAAAATTGTTAAACACCCAGTCTGGAGGCACAGCTATCCTATATGCCACCAAAACCTATTGTATTGCCATCCTTTACACCTTAGTTTTGCATATGTGTGCACTCAATGTTTTGACATCATCTCCTGATTTCATTCAGTATTGTGGATTTTGATGTAATCAGAACCACAGAAAAGTAGCGTAAGATGTCTTTTTCACTTTATACTGGGGCCTAAAGTAGTAGGGGTTTGGATATTTCATGTACCTGCCTATAAACTTGCTAACTCAGGGCTTCAGGAGGGAAAAAACCAAAATTAACTGAAATCTAAAAATCAGAAGTTAAAGCAAACAAAACAGCATTTCCAAATGGACAGGCAATATGAATTTTAAAGTTTTTCCCTGAAGACATCCTTTGATATAAAAACAAGTAGCTATCGATTATCAAGGCAGTTTATCCAAATGTCACTGTTCTTTTATTTTGGTGGATCATCCACAAACAAACCCTCGCAGGAATTTAAAATACATTCTGTTAGTTCACTCAGGCAATATTCTGGATTTTGCCCATAAGATACAAGTAGATAGTTGCAAATATCCCAAACCTGATGCAAACCTGAGACATGTTGCTTCAGTTCTTCAGTTGGGCTGAAGCAAAAGGCTGTGGAAACTAGGATGGCCTGGGCACTCACATCCAGCTTCAGTATCTGAATGTTTTCAAGAAGAAAAAACAACCCATAACTTAAAGGATTTCTGAGCATGGTCATGTCCACAGTCCCTTTAAAATTCAAATAAATATTTGTGGGAAAACTGCTTCCCCTATTCTCCTAACACTCATAATTTAATTATAGTAGCCGCCAGGCATCTTTAACTTTTGTGACCAGCATATTACTCTGGGTCTCAGTGACCTTGGCAGTTGTAGCAGGGTAATATTTTCACAAGGATGAAATGTTCTTGAATACATTTCTCCAACGTACTGGTGTTCACAAGCATTTCTCTGCAGATCTGACCTGAAGTGCAAACACAATTCTTCAGTTTCACCTAGAGGTTTATTGACAAACTCCAGAAAACCCAAGTTCCCCTTCCTTTTGCTGAAACTCATCCTCTGTGAGAAGGCAAAGCTGTTGGTATTATTCCTTTGAGCATCTGCAGAAGTCCGTACCAAAGAACTGAGCCCTGGAGCCTTTGAAAATCATCCAGTGGACAAACATCTAAACAGGAAGAGGAGCATGAAGCAACAACAACAGCAATGGTAATAAAAAAAAAAAAAAGGGGAAAACATGCAAGAACACAGTCATTTGTATTTTTCAAATTTAAGTGTAACATTTCATGTAAAATTGCTCCTAGATTTCATTGCAGACATCTATTGACAGTTCAATGAAGAAACCCAGGCAGGTGAGAATTAGTGTTTTAAAAATTACACTCTTTCACTGGTATTTAAAACAATAGCTGAAAAATGCAGGAATTAAATCAGCAGCTTGAGAAAGATGCAGCCACCAAAATCTCTCCATTATTCTGCTGGTCAATAAGCTCCTACTCTACATTCAGGCAATGTCACTTTTGCCCCCTTCCTCTCAAAACATCACACCTTTTTTACAACTAAATAAATCTCATGTTAGAAGAGCTTGAAATCATGACCTATAATTAATTTTTTCCACTTTGGGTCATGCAAATTCATATTCTCACCTTTATCATAGAATTGCAGAATCATAGAATCATAGAATGGTTTGGGTTGGAAATGACCTGTAAGATCATTTAGCTCCAACCCCCCGCCATGGGCAGGGGCACCTTCCACTACAGCAGGCTGCTCAAAGCCCCGTCCAGCCTGGCCTTGAACACTACCAGGGATGGGGCATCCGTAGCTTCTCTGGGCAGTCTGTGCCAGTGACTCACTACCCTCATAGTAAAGAATTTCTTCCCCATCTAAATCTTCCCTCTTTCAGCTTAAAGCCATTCCCCCTTGTCCTATCCCTACATGGCTTGTAAAAAGTTTCTCTCTGGTTTTCTTATCTGCCTTTAGATACTGAAGGGTTGCCCTAAGGTCTTTTCACCAGGCTGAACAATCTCTCAGCCCCTCTTCCTAGCAGATGTGCTCCAGCCTTCCAATCATCTTTGTAGGCCTCCTCTGGACTCACTCCAACAGTTTCATGCCCTTCTTTTGTTGGGAGCCGTACAGTTGAATGCAGTGCTCCAGGTGGAGTCTTACGAGAGCAAGTGGTGTGGGGGAATCACCTTCCTCAGCCTGCTATCATGCTTCTTTTGAAGCAGCCCAGCATACGGTTGGCCTTCTGGACTGCAAGAGGACACTGCCAAGATCATGCTAAGCTTTTCATCAACCAAGCCCTTCTCCTCATGGCTGCTCTCAATGCAGTCTCAGACCAGCCTGTATTTGTGCTTGGGATTGCCCTGACTCAGGTGTGGGACCTTGTACTTGGCTTGGCTGAGCTTCATGAGGTTTCACTGGCCCATCTCTCAAGCATGTCGAGGTACCTCTAGATGCTATCCCTTTCCCTCCAGCATATCAACTGAACCACATAGCTCAGTGTCATAGCTATGTGGTTCAACTGAACCACATAGCATCAAACTTGCTGATGGAGCACTCAATCCCACTGTCTATGTTGCCAACAAAGATGTTAAACAGCCTCCACTTGGACACCAAGCCACTGGCTGCTACCCTTTGAATGCAGCCAGTTCCTTATTCACTGAGTGGGCCATCCATCAAATCCATGTCTCTCTGATTTAGAGACAAGGATGTTGTGTGGGACAGTGTCAAATATTTTGCACAAGTCTAGGTAAATGAGATCGCTTGCTCTTCCTCTTTCCACCAATGCTATCACTCTGTTGTAGAAGGCCACCAAATTAATCAGGTATGATTTGTCCTTAGTAAAACCCTCCTGGTTGTTGAGAACAATGTCCAGCACAGCACCTGTCCTCATTGGCTCATCTATCACTTAGAGAAGGAAGTTATCATCAGCTCATACATCCTGTATTGCTTATGCCCTGCTGTGTTGTCCCTCCAGTAAATATTGGGGTGGTTGAAGTCCCCAGTGAGGATCAGGGCTTGTGAACATAAGGTTGCTTCTAGCTGTCTATAGAAGGCCTCATCTGCTCAGCCTTCCTGGTTGGGCAGCCTGTAGCAGCCACCTACTATAATGTCCCCTGTCCCTGCCCTCCCTTTAATCCTGACCCATAAGCTCTGGGTTGGCTCCTTATCTATCCCCAGACAGAGCTCCATGCACTCCAGTTAGTCATTGACATAGAGGGCAACGCCCCTTCCTTGTCTCTTCTGCTGTCCTTTATAGCATATTGATCTGAGTTGCCTATAAAATTTTAAGGGAAGCTTAAGAAGGACGGCTATGTGCATTCTGATTACATTTGTCTCATTTAAAGAAATTACATGCAGCTTACTTTTCCAAATTCTATATTTTGGCCAAGTACGGATAGACTTCCTCTGCTGAAAACTATCACATTACTCCTTGAGAAATCACAGTAGCATCATATAGCAGCGCATCAAGATGCAGGGTTTAGAAAAATAGATGAGGGCTTTCATTCTTGCATGGTGAAAGTTATTTTCTTGGAGAAGGAAAGTAAAAACCCCGAATACTAAAAATTTAACAGAGCCAAAACCCAGGTCTTCTCAAAAAACATTTCAGATGATTTTTCAAACATCTAAGTTTGAACACATGAATTCTGCCACATATATTCTTCTAATCTGTGGGCTCTTATGAAATGGAGCAAGAACCCAAATCAGTTTAGCCTTTACATCTAAATCAAAGGCAGACTGATCAACAAAACACAGAAGGTCTTGCCTAGCTGAAGTGGTTGCAGTGTGCTTAATGGGCTTCAGACACTTTGTATCTGTCTCGCAAATTCAGTCTGGTTCAGTTTCATAATGTATGGAAATCACAGCTGAAGGATTCATTAGCTAATACTAGCTGATACAAAAAAGAAAAAAAGAGGAAAGGATGAATCTACTGGTTTTGCCTTACACACCGAAGATTTCTGCCCAAAGTGCTGCTTTTCTTGAGAAGAGATAGACAAATGAAATTTAAGCAAGGGAAAACAAATCCACTGAACTTGACTTTGAGTGTGTGGTGCAAATATTTCCAGAAGTGGTTTTACTCAAACTGTGCCCCAACACATTCACAGAATCACAGAATCACAGAATCCCAAGGGTTGGAAGGGACCTCAAAAGATCATCTAGTCCAACCCC
>JAVHNF010022019.1:31167-41392 GCA_034783455.1 Micropsitta finschii | reverse complement strand
CGTACGCAAAACAAAGCAAAACAAGCCTGAACCTTTTGCATGGAGCTTTTTGCTCCTAATCGGCTTGTAAACTGAGAGCACTGACCCAAGGAGAAGGGTTGATGAAAGGCTGATCTGCTCAGATTTTGCTCCATTTAATTATTTCTTTTCTATAGCTGTCATACACAAAAAAACCCTATCTCAACAAATGAAATAAAAATCATCCCACCACCGAAAGACCAATAGAATAAAAAACTGATGACAGTGTCAAAATGGGCCAAGAAAGAGCTTTCACCTTCTTGCATTGCTATTGTAATTTTTAAAAAATCACAAACACATTTTATATGGGAAGTCAGGATTTAAACAACAGTATCATGTTCGGACAAGACTATAAACTGTCCCTTACGTCTTCATAGAGCATATGGAGGCAAAAGGACTCCTCACTGAGGCTATCAAAATTGCCCCATGCATTGCTAAGTTAAAACAGAAGCAAGCTCTTAAAGTTGCACTCTTACCCAAGGCTTCTTACTAGGGGCTTGAAGTGAAGCTGCAATTAAGCCCAAAATACTAGAGCTGCTCTGATTTTGAATATTTAACACTTAAATTCTGGGCCACAGAGCTAGGCTGTGATGCTACTTATGCTGGCATTTTATGGCAGAAGACACAAAACCACAGCTGTCTTACTGCCATTATTCCTGATATTAATTCTTAATTAAGAGGATTGCTAAATCCAGAGTAAAATCCAGATAATTTCTGTGAATCTCACAACTGGCAGGTAGGTTCAGATAACACAGAAAACTAAACAATCTATGGATCAGTGAGGTTTTACCTAGCCAAATGTAAGCTCCTTAGCTCAACTCTAATATTTATGATAGGCTTAATCCAGTAAACAGATAAATTGGAAAAAGTGCAAAAGACCACACAACTGCATGCAGGCAATAAAGACCACACACATACCTCTTTTCAGGCTTCAGGCATTAAGAAAATAAGGATCTGCCACAAAAATTTAGACTATTGGACTGAACAAATAAATAGTGGTCATTAGAGTTGAATAATGGACCATGAACCCAAACAAATAGTCAAACTTACCAGGTAAAGGCTTCCACACTTTATTTTAGCATTACTTCAACATCACTTTCATGCTAACATAATGGGAAAAATCATAATTCCTTTCCAGTCTGTAGAAGGTTTTGTCACTGATTTCTTTGGGGCAAGAATTTGACCCTATGATTTATAGCATACAATTTCTATAGTAGCTCTTCATATACTTATGTGAATCTACTCCAAAGTTGAATAAATACAACCTAAGTAGTAACACATAAGAAGCACAACTGAAAAAGACAAGTCCATATTAAATATACAAACTCCAAGAAAAAAAGGTCTGGCATTCAGCATAATTTGAATCATTGCAGGAGACCCATGCAAACATTGGAAAGCTTGGATTCTTCTTTCTAAACCTTCATGTTGAAAATACAGGGCTAAATCTTGCTGACATGAAAGGGGCTCACTGGCTTTAATAGCAGAAGTTCACTTTGGAAATCAAGATAAAACATACTTCTGAATTCCATGTTAGAGTAAAATGGTTTTAAACCTGTGATCCATTAACTCTGTAGGGTTAGGGACAGGTAATTGAGAAAATCAAATCAATTATCAGAGAGATTAAAATCTCCTGTTCAGAAGTCTGTGCCTATTACATGGGCCTTCTCCAAAGGTAAATAAATTGGGAGAGGTGGGTGAAAGAAATTGTAAAGCAGAAATAGCTTTAACAGGAAAAACACAGACAGTCTTACGGCTTATTGCTCAGGCAGCCATGTCAGATAATTCCAGTAGTAATTTCTGGCCTCATCATTTACATGTAGTGAAGGCAGTAATATACTAGGACATACAAAATCCTACTGCTATTGCACTATTCTACATTTCTAATTAAAACTTACCTGCCTAAAGTGCTCTTACATTATTGGATATATGTAAGTGAGCAACTTGATATTTGTATAGAGCTTTGTGCATTCAAAAAGCTTTGCAAACAGTAATGAAGTGAGCCTCACAAATACCATGCACAGGAGGCAAAGAAGTCAGGAATCTCACTTTTGCAGGTAAGGAAGGAGAAGCAAATACCTTGATGCTCATGGCCATGCAGATATTCATAAAAGGTGACAGAAGCTGCAGATCTGTAATACAACATAATTCATGTCAATTGCCCATCCCTCCTCCTAACAGAAAACTGTCACACCATAGCACAACACAATGCATTTTACTCAGGCGTGCAAAGGGGAAGAGAAGGGACATGCTAAAACCCTGCATGATTTAGATGACCACATGCAACAGCAATAATTACTTTTCAAGGGTAGCACCTGCCCAGTTTCTATTATGCCAAATCAAGGTCTGTATTTTTTTAATTAACTAGTGATTTCTGATAGTTCATCTTTGGGTTCAGCTTAGCGAAAGATGGTGCCAAGCCACTTTATCTTCAGGGCTGGTGGTCATCTCTTTCTCATATGAACTTCGATCCCTTGAATTCTCATGTAGGGTATCCAAACCAGAGGCACAGGAACCTTGGTAGGCTTAAAGGTAACTTCCTCAATGAAAAACACATTTGAAAACTATCCTTAAGTCACCTGCTAATAGAAAAACTTCATTAACTGAAAAGGAGAAAATTTACTTTCTTAATGAAGTAATATTAACTTTCTCTATCCAAGTACCAATAATTTGCTCTTAGGTAATACCTTCAATGACATTGCCAACTGTTACAACATGATTATGTATTGCAGGATAACGGGGTGTTTTCTCAGGGGTTCTATAGACTGTTGTCATATTACCCTCTTCTCCTATTGCATTAAATTGCCATTCTCATTCTCCAAAACGGTTGCTGTCTCCTGAAAGGGCCAGTGGGGCAGAAACTATGAGTTGGCCTTGCTGCACAGGCCGCTTTACCCTCACAACTGTGGAAGCAACACTGTCCTTTGGAAAGCATTTATTAGTCATGCTGCAATAGTGCTGGAAGGGGCCTTAGCAGGCAGAGCTAGGTTGTAGCTGGCACTCTATATCCATGAGAAAAAGACATAAATATCTGCTTAGCATGTAACGATATGGTTAAATACAACAGAAGAGCAAAATAGGTGGTAGCAACACAATCTTTTGGCTCCTATGGGTACTCGCTTGTACCAGCATGTCAGCCACCTAAACCCAGTTATTTTGCAGGATATCTGCTGTGATGGGAAAGGAGAGCAGAGGGCTTCAGGATGAAAGATTGACATGAGGAAGGGCCAGCAGACTGCCAGCTGGTATTTGGAATTCCTCCTGGCACAAAACCCAAGGTGGGGCCTTCAATGAAGGTCTTCATTAAGGAGGAAAATTAATGATAAAAGTGATAAAGCAGGCATTGCGGGTGAAGCAGCTTGTTCTCAGGCTGCAATGGGAACCAGAAAATAACCCTAGAACCATGCAGAGGGAGTTGGCCTTTGCTGTTTAAAGAGAGATGAGGTCAAAGAGCAGAGAAACAGCAGCTCCTCGGGCAGTGCAGAACAAGAGAGTCTTGCTGAGAAAACTGAGGTTGTTCTGTTTATTCACATGTACATATGAGGGTACTTAGCATGAATTATTGGCACCCTACACAGAAAAGCAGATCCCAAAAGTAACATTCAACACCATGGGTTTCAGTTCATTGATACCTCAAAGTAACCACCTTTAGTTAAGCAACTTGGTGCCATATTAAAATCAAAGAGGTCATTTGCCCTGTCTGAATCCTACAGTACCTGAGCCTTTCTCCAGGATGGCTGGGAAGTCTTTGCTAAATTTCATCTATGTCCAGTTAACATCCATGTATCCTCACACCAACACTGTTCTTTAGCAGTTCTTCCTGTTGATGAGCCCTGTATCTTTATAGACAAAATGTAGCCTTAAATTTTATTTTCCTAGACTGAGCAAGCCCAGATCTTCTAACATCCTCCTGTGAGTTAAACTCCCTATTTTTCCAATTGTCCAAACAGCCTGTCTCTGCTACAGCCTGAGTTCAACTTTTGCCAATGAAGATGGCCAGAACTGGACATCCTCCTAAATGGGAGCCTAGTAGACTAATATTCTCCTTCTCTTGGCTGAAAACTATTTGTCAGATATGTCTTTGTGCTTTTTGCCTTTTTCTTTTTACCTCTGGCCACATCTCTTCAGAGGTTCACTGACATTCTGTGATTGACTAATAGGCCAGTCTTGTCTTTCTCCTTCTCTGTCATTTACAATTGATGGATTCCCATTTTAACATAAATTCTTATTAGCCCCTAAGTGATTGCCCATACCATTACATTCAATCACTCAGCTCCTCAACAATCTCATCTTGTGTTGCTGAAGGATATTCCATTAATCCCTTGCATTAAGGATGCATCCTAAATTTATCATTGATAAAGGAAGAGTACTCTTTCAAGTTATGAGATTATTATACACACTGGTGGGTGGCTTTAAAAAACACAAGAGCAAAGGGGAAGTCACAAGAAAGGTGAAACAGGTCATTTGACTATCCATTTGAAGCCCGGCAAGGTAAGGCTGCCTGCACCTGCTCTCTTTTTTTAGAGTGTTTGGTGACTTTGCTTCCTTCTGAAGAACCTAAGTGCCTTTACCACACTCAGCAAGTGATTCTCACATCAGTTCTGAGAGATCATCCTTCTCATCTCCCTCATATGTGGAGGAAAGAAAGGCAGAGACACGTTAAACATTTTGGCCAAGCTTTCCTGAACAGCTCCAGGCAAAGGGATGCTAATGTCTGAAGACTTTCTTTGGAGAGACCCTTATTCCAAATCTGGCCTGCTGAGAGCTGACCCACTCCCCCTTATTGCTTCACCTAACCTCTATTCAGTTTTTGACTCTCAATGAATTTTGAGAGATACCTGGGCTCGAAAGAGTTGATGAGAAACAAATCATCAAGTGTCCTTCAGTGTGGTGGGGGAGGAGGACGTGAATATTGTGGCAGATTCAAAGGAACAGCTTGAAAGCAGCTGGAGAGCTTTGAAACACCCCCCCCTACACCACACACGCACAGAGCAGCTGCATAGAGGGTGTCATGCACAATATTAATTATAGGCATGTTATGGAAGACAATATTCAACATTTCCAGTGCAAAGTGTTCAGGATAGGAGCAGCCAGCGACACCACTTCACACTCCCCTACGCACCTCCACTAGGACTTGATTTAACATTATAAGGTTCCAAGTCTGTCAAGCTGTGACAATTTGTCTGAGTGAGATTTTGGATGTCTTGATGAAATACGCATTGCAAAAAAACCCCAAACTAAAAACCAGCCTTCACTGAAGCCACAGAGATTTCAAAGGCTGCCTTGAAAGATGAATAATATAAGTAAGGGAGTGTCCTTAAACCAAATCAAACTTGGCAGGGCTAAGTTTCCTTGTGAAATTAATTTTTAGCATCTTCTCTCCAGCGGCCTGCCTCAGCTGTCTCCCTCTGTGCACAGTTAATGATCTTGTTGAGCAGATAACCAATCTCTGGTTGATTTACAAGGGGTTTTATTGTCTGAACTGTCTATAATTTTTTTAATAGCGTTTCAGTTGATACTGCAGTAAAACAAGGTTCATTTTACATATTTAATGAAAAAGTGAAAACAAGCCAATAAAGACACCAAAGGACCAATTTGCCAAACTGTTCCACACAGGCTGAGATGTCTTACATGCCAAATATCTGCAAAGCAAATGCACAGGCTCTCTACACTGAGTCTTAGGCTTAACAAAAAGAAAACCTTAATAACATGTTTTACACCTCTTTCATGTCATAAGTTGCTGATATGTTTTCCCCCTTACTATTCCAAACTACATTAGGAGGATTTGGTCCACCTCTATTTCTAAGCAAACAGCAATATATGCATATCTTAGCAAGGCAGCGTGAAGATTTTAATTGCGTTGTGCTCCAGGAGCCCTACCTGATGGGAGCACAAAGTGTCGATATTTGAACGAGTCCTCTAACTCAACACAATATAAGCCACACCAGGGAAGCAGGCATTGGGAGCCAGATATATTTTAAGGTGATTGATTATGCACTGTGCAGCCACAAATGAAGCTAGTGCATGGGGAGTGCACGTATTCTCACTCATGGCTAGGTCAGGTTTTCTGCTAGTATGAAGTAAAACACACAGGAGAAAACACTCAGTTGCTTGTTACAAACCCCAGCGTAACACACCCAAAAAGTGTGTTATTAAGAAAATAAAAGGTATCAGTTCCTGATTCTTCATCACCCTCCTCTTGGATGGAAGCAGTGCCAGTGGTGAAGACAACTTGAGGCACTGCCCCGAGCCTTCATAAGCCCACACCACCAGAGCTGGCACTGGCCCTCCTCAACAGCAATATTCACCCACAGGAGTGCCAGGGCTCAATGCCCAAGTCCCACCTGGGCTCTATGGCATACCTTTAACATGAGCAACACACTAAACACCACACACCAAACATACCAGACCCTGGACAAGCATCTAGGACAAGTTTCTCATCCTAAGCGCACAGCCGGGTGCCAGGGTGCTGAAAGCAAGCTGGTAAGGCTTTCTAGACAGGGTATAGCCAGTTTTTTCTCCCTGTCACCTCTGCATTTTTTAAGCCACAGCACACTGTGGTTGCCTTATGGTGATTATTTTCACTGCCAGCAGAGTCTTTTGCATATTAGCAGCCATTAATCCCATTGCATCAGCCAGCTTAATTGGGGTAGGCTGTTCTGATTCCCAACCTCTGTCCTCTGCTCCTTCTCCCCTCTCCCACCCCATGATGTTTAAGGGATGTATCAAATCTATAGTGTTTCTACATCTGAATGGAGCGTATAAAAGCTACTTGGTCAGATCTGGTTAATTGGGGGGACTTGTGGTTTAGTGGTTAAGAACGGGCCTAATCAGGGATAGAGAGGGAAAGAGAGGAGGAAGGAGGGGAGGCAAGGGGGGTTCTTTTTTTATGAAAATGCAGACCTCCCTACAGTAATTCCCCTTCAGCTGCTGCCTCACAGATGGACCTTTTAATTGAATTTTCTTACAGGCCTGAGGGAGGGAGTTCATTTCAGGTCAGGTGAGGCAATTGAAGTGAATCTAATAGCTCTAGTTTCTTTTCATTGTGAGCAGGGGGAAGTGTGTTGTTTTGTTTTTTCCCTCTCCCCCCTTCCCTTTCAGCTCAGCTAAAAAGTTTCAATTAAAAATTGAAACACACACATGGTGATTTCCAAGGATTTGTTGTCTTCATTTTGCCACAAGTGGCAGCAAGGTCAGCAATGGGAGAAATCTGAAGCAGTTTGCATCCTGTTCTGGTTTTGTTCCCTGCACAAGGAAGAACACAGTGTGCGCAACGCTCACAAAAAAAGCACAAAAGCATCCTCTTATCTTCTGTTGGCAAATGTAAGAATCATCTTCCAGGTCTAGAAACCCATTGTGGATGAGTTACCATATAACTCATCCCTGCAGCATTTCTTTTTAATACTATGATAACTTTTAAGGTACAGGAGTTCTTGCCTTAACAGGTTGGTTTCTAAACTAGTGAGAAATAAAAGGAAGCCATTCCAAGCAAAGCATTCTGGAGCGCAGTTCGCTGTGTCTGCATTAGATAAGAAAGGCTAGGCTTAAAACTCCAGTGGTATGTATGTAGTTTATACCACCAAAAAAGTCCTTTCCATGTTGATCTCCCATCTTGCAAAGATATCCAGAGCCAAACAAGCCATGCCAGCAAAAGGACATTTATTCTGGCATAACATGTCTACATTTGAGTTTTTCTATAGAACAATGCCGCAGAATTGTCTGCCATGCCTTTAACAAATCTGACCATCAAGGGTACGGTCTTTTTTTATCTCAGGGCAGGTACAACTCCTAATGGAGGCACTGGCAGAGGAGGACCATGGTACAGGTCGACCTTGTCCTCTGGGAACAGCACCACCAGCAGCAGTGGAGTCAGGATAGCTCCCTGGGAACTTTGCCAACAAAGCAGGCAGGATTTTCTCAAGAGGCCATCTGGTCACCTATGGCTGGAGCAGAGAGAGGATGCCACTCCAGGTCATTCACATGAAGGGAGAAGGAAACCAAGATCCCCTGCAGCTGCCGGGGCAGAGCCTGGGAGGTCCTGAGTGGCTTGCAAGGAGGGGAGGATGATCATATTGTGGTTAGAGCGGTCTGGTCAAGGAGAATTGTTTTCACTTGGCTGAAAGCCTCTTGCAGCGCACCACCAGCACTGACCTCATATATGTTTCATTGGCCAGCATACAAGGCTTTCAGATCTCCATTCCTTCTTAGTCACAGCTGTGTCAGATGGGGGCTGGAAGGGCTGCTGGCCTTTTGAGGTGAAAAGCAGCTTCCCACTGCTGCTCAGACAAATGCAACTTGAGCCAAGTGCAGAGCGTGGGACTGAATAGCTGTCCTGTACCAGGCACCAGCCCAGAAAGTAAGTACAGTTGCTCCTTAGAGGAGACCACACTGCCTGCAGCTGTGTGACTGTTAGGACCATTTCTCCATCCTTCAATCCAAATTCAGACCTCTGAGAAGTGACAAACCACCTGCAAAGCTTTGGGGCTCCACACAGAGCCTCTGAACAAACCTGTTACCACCAGCCTTAAATTTACTGTACAACAGTTTGCACCTTCAGTGAGAAACTGAGGGGCTGAGCACACTCAGAAAGTTTGAGAACCACCTCTTTAGAGATTGTTCTGATGAAAAGAATACATCCATGTCTTGTTTTGTTGCTTCAAACCAAATATAAACAGGAAATCCAGAAGTGCTGATTGTTTCTCATGTATGAGAGAGAGTGAAACCAGGCAAGCATCATGACAAACCAAATCATTCCATGCAGAAAGGGACACATTACCATACATACACGAGGTGGCTAGCATAGTTTCTGTAAAACACCTCATCTGAAATCTACAAGATAACAGCACAGCTAGAAGAGAAGCAAGGAATGAGAGACCCTGCAGAGTGGATTAGAAGTTACTGCAAACTTGAATCATGTAGCCGATACCAAAAAGCATGTGGAGATACTTATTCAGATGATTTAGAAGGCCACAACAAATAAACAGAAAGACTGAACAGATCATTTCATGGCTTCATCTCTTTTCTGTTGAGTTGCTTTGGCTACAATGTATAAGTAAAAATACATTACATCTTGCATCAACATCTTAATATGTTTCAGTATCTCATACTGCAATGTTATTTCATTTCTGAATGCAACTTTGTTTAATATAAAAATTTCAAATGTTAAAGCTGCAGTGAAATAATTTTGAAACTTTTCTGAGGAGGAAAAGGAAAGGGAAGATCTTACTTGGCATAGCTCTACTTACAATAGCAAACACCAAATGTCTCTATCTGTACAAAGCAAATCGCAAATGTCTGTATCTGTGTAAATCTAAGCTAAAGCACAGGCTAAAGAAGATCCTTTTGTAGTTGGGTCCTTTGTCTTACACCATTCTGGGTGTTGTAAGACAAGTGCACCTAGCATTTGGCTTCTCTGCTGGAGTTCCCAGCATCATTTCATTCACATGCTTCTTTATTTTATGGGTTTTTTTTAAAGACCCAGAAATGTACATATGAGCAGCTTGGCCAGTGGGGCCTAGGCACAGATTGAATTTGGGGAGAGGGCTCAACAGAAGCCCTGAGACTTCCTTATTACTATTCCCTTTATACAGCCCCATTTAGAGGCCCTAAGTGGAAACAAAGGTAGCAAGCCATCGCACCCCTGCTGCCAGGAAAAAGGAGGGGTGGTTCAATCAACCATCCATGCAGCACTGTAGCAGAAGGGGCAAAAAAAGAGCACATTTAGGACCAGATGCTTCTCCTTTAGATGAAAGGATGATTAAAGCACTTGTGCTGAAAACTGCAGCGATCCCTGTGTTATAAATACAGCAGTGCATGTCTGACCCTGCCCTTTCAAAAGCACAGAGCAGATTCTGTGGCTGCAGCAAGGGTATACAGAGTTGAGAGGGCAGAAGAAAGCCAGCAGTGAGTAACATTCAACTAAAAAAAAAACCCACACAGGAAAATGTAAATGTTGCATTTGCTCCTCTGAGGAAATTTGCTTTAGTTTCAGATACCACAGGTGCCCTAAAATGTTTCTAACCAGAAATAGAAGGCACTGACTAAATCCCTGTGTGGGACTGAGTATGGGCAACATGTTTGTATTTGTCTTGAGACACCCACATTTCTGTGCATAATCAGAAAGATTTCTTTCAAATGCAAGGAAGAATTCAGAAAAAAACACTGCCTATTACAATCAGCTGAATGTTACAGGACAGCTGCCTCTGCAGTA
>JAVHNF010022019.1:8207-23846 GCA_034783455.1 Micropsitta finschii | reverse complement strand
ACTGGAAAGACAACTGCTGTGCTGTGAAGCTGCCAGATGGACCTGTACGTAGAGTTGAGGCAGCAGGGATGTCATGGAGGGAATTTGGGAAGGCAAGATGCAGGTGGCAGTGGAGTGTCAGACCTCAGAAAAACCTAATGACCAGGCAGCAGAACCGAGAAAGCCTGGGATTCAAGAGCTGCCACATGAGAGATCCTCTGGTGTTTAACTGATTCTCTTTTCCTTCCATACTATCAGAAACATGGACTCTCTCCCTCACTTGGCCACCTATTTATACAAAACCTGTAGAAGCACCAGATCTTGGAGATAGATATCCACCATTATATCAAATTTGGCTGAAATCATTAACTTGGTTCAAAATTTAGACAGATGTATAGTGACAACATTATTTTCTAAGAAATAAAGGCAGATCAGTGCAATGAATTAGGAAAGGGCAGTGAAATGAAGAACAAGTAGCAAGGACACCTGAACTTGATGAGATATAGGGCATAAATTATGAAGGGATTTGAGGAAGAGATTGGCAAAAGAAGAGCAACAGATTTCAGAAGATGAAACACTGGAGTGGTGTTTAGCGTGGAGGGAATGTGAAAGCTGGGGAGGCCAAAGAGGAAAATGAAGGCATCGATATGAAGGACCCAGACTGTCATTCTCCACAGTGATGTGATCAAAATTAGCAGAGTTAAGTTATACTTCAGGGTAAAAGGAAGAAAGCCTTCACCCATCTGCCCAAACCTGCTGCAGCTTGTTCTGGTGAGACATTAAGGTGCTTACTGCCAAATGCCGGGTGTCCTGTTTTCCCTCTGCAGAATCAGTAATCACAGATCTATCTTTTTGGGCAGCATGAACAGACCATTCAAAATAGCCTAAGCAGGGGAAAAGCCCCAGTTCATATCCCAGAGAACTTACAGCCTCAAGAGGGTACACATTAACACACTCGAAAATATCTGAGGCACACCACGATGCATTTCTTACACCATTCGGAACTGACTTCCCTGCTCAATTTGCACTCCCTGCAGCATGGCTTGCAAAGAGAAAACAAATGGCATACCAGACCACACAGAGAAGCAATATGGTTACCAGCAAAACATTTATTAGCTTAGGAAAAGAAACACAAATGCTTCTTTTCAGAATTTCAGCCTCTCCTTACTATCTTCTCCTCACATACATCATTTACCTTCCTTGGGCTCTTATTTCACAGCTATCCACACACAAAGTTGTAGTTTATTTAAAGCAGCATTTTATAGTGAAAACCCACTCCCATTATTTAAAGGTAACTATCCTAATTCTCAAAAGCAGGACACAAAATTCACCTCCAGAACAGGCTCTAACAATATCACAGGTCTTTAATTTATCCTCATTGGCTGAAGTCAGCTCGTCACTCAGAACTGTACACAAGTGAAGACAAGGGTATGGGAAATATAGCCACCCACACCGAGTAAGAATAAATTCAATTACCTCTGCAGTGCTATTACATATTTCCCTCTCATAGCTCATACTTTTCATTTATATTCCCTTAGCTCCCACTGGCTGGGCTTTTCATATTTCTCACACAAAAGGTTCTCCAGACTCTTGCTTTCTACCTAAGTCTACCCATTCCCTCTGTATCTTGTGCTCTCTCATTTTGCCCTGTCTCCTCACTCTCCCTCTCTCTTCCCCCTTCCCTTCAGCTGCAGCAGCTCTTTCTGTTTCTCTGGCACAGCATCACAGAGTGGAAGCTGAATAATAAACACACATAGCACACTGAACCGCTACTCCATCAGTGTACATGCTGTCAGTACGTATGCTGACTACCCATCTATTTCCAGAGATCCCGAAAGAGCTAAGGAGGTTTATGCTATTAATATACTGTGGAAAGAAGGAAAATTCCCATCAGAGGCCTTAAACAACTCCACAGTGCTGCAGCTGACCATCAACCCCTTCCAGCCGCCGCAGCACTTCTAGGGTTTGTGCAATTTTCCAGCTCGCCCAGGTTTTACGTGCAAGCAAAAGGCTTCAATTCCCGCTTTCTTTGCATGAATTGATCAGCCTGGAAAGAGCCTTTGCAAACAGCAAGCATAATGCCAAGGAGAGAGAAGAATAACCAAGGAGACAACTCACTGCATTGGCTTCTCCGTTTCTCTGGCAGGACTCCCTGGCTTCGCTCGGAATATGACTGACTTTGTTGCTTTCAACATTTTCTTCCATTTCGAAATATTTTACTCATTAGCAATCCTCCTTATGCTCAGAACAGGAGATAGCAGTCAAGTTCTCCTCTTTCTAACTGCTAAATGCCTTGATGCCGGTGCTTGAGAAGCTGCCCTTTCCTCCGTATTTTTCAGGATTTTTGATGTTCTTGCTTTACCCTCCCTTTCTAGCAAATCTCACCTGCCCTCAGACCTTTGGGTACTGTTTTCTAGGCTGATGATTCATATATACAGCTTTCTGACACTAGGCTAACTCTCCATTCTCAGTGCTGCTTCTATATCACACATCTTCCCACCAGTTTTCACTTACCTGCTTCATTCAGCCCTTCCCACTCCACCTTCCTCAAAATTAATTTTTAACTTATTCTTCTCCTACACAAAGTCTGCCCATACCCCAAACCCTGATGCTTCTTCAGTCTCAATATTATCCAAAAGACAGGATTCATCTTGCGTCTCTTGTTTGTCCTTCATTTATTCTACCTTGCTTCTAATTGAAGTATCTTTGAGGCTTTTTCACAGGTACTATCACATTTTAGTCCCTTTTAGACAAGACTGTCAGAGCTGTTTCACTTTCATCACCATTTGAGCCTGTTAAAATTCCTTCACCAGGCCTCACTGTTCACTTCCCATCTGTAGTTTAACCAAACATAAACATCCAATTACTAAATTTAAAGCTTTCTAGTTCAAGTTTCTCCTTCTTCTCCTGCCTCCTGGCATCATTCTCCATCAGTTACTGGATAGGCAACCACTGCAGTCCATTGTGCCTTGTAAGGTCCCCTAAAGTGAGAGGTCTGCATACTTTTTTCCAAAGGGCCTGCTTCTGTCATGCTCCAGTACATCAGTTGATGTGGCCCATGTAAACCGTCCCTATTAGGCATTTCCTTAGCTCCCTGATGATGTCTCCCATCTCATTTTCTTGCTTGCTTGCTAGCACATCTAGTGATATAATGACCATCTGATCCCATAAACATGTTAATACCACCAGAACTTCTTGGCAGACATCACAGTGCTGATGCACTGCCCTCCAAAACAAAGCCTGCAGAATGCAGGGTGCCTCCTCAAACATACCCAACAAGCTGTACAGAGAAGCAACCTCTTACCACAGTGAAAACTGAGCCCCCAAGAAAAACTGCTCTATGGACCTGACTGAAGACAGCAGAATTCCTTTAGGTGAGGACTAGCTGCCAGCTCAAGGGAGACGGTCACCATGCAGCAAGAACATCACACTGTGCCGGCAGTGACACGAACAAGCCAACCTTATTTTACCTCTTCCAAGCAGTTTGCTAGAAGACACAGACAATAGATGAGTGTTGGAGTATTCGTGATGTTGACTGGATGTAACTGTGGCAACCAAACCACATGGCAGTCCAGGGACACACAGCAAAAAAGTGAATCAGGATCTGCCCATCACTTACTGCCTTTTCAGGCAAAAAAAAAAGGAAAAGAAGCCCCCACACCCCGGTCTCATGTGAGTGCTCTTGTAAAACAAACCACACAGACAAACAGGATTTGTAGGATCAGGCTGGACTCCTTCCAAAGCACATACTCAGTGCAGAAAGCTGCAAGAAAAAGAATATGTACTGAGGGGAACATGATAGCTTGCTACCCTGAGAAATCAGCAACAGGACTATTGGAGAGGAAAAAAAAAACCCTTGTTGAGCTATTTAGGATAATTTATTAATATCATTTTCAGAGGATAATAGACAAACCCATCCTACTGCAACTTAAATAAAACCAGAAATTGCAATCCACACGAAGCTGCCAATGAGAAACAATGCACCACAGTATAACTCACATACTAGTATCTAATTATAAATATCAGGAAAAGTCCACATTATTGACTAATCACTTCTAAAATGCAGTTAAAAAAAGAAAATAGCATTTTTGCTCTATTAGAATACAAATCTGCTTGAACTTCTGAAATAATTTTATAAATAGGCAATAGAAAAAATAAGGAGCCTTCACATTTTATTAAAGGAAACACTTTTTTTTTTTTTGCTTTTAGGCTGAGAGTTTGTTTTCTGCTTTTTAACAGCCAAGTTTCAACAGAGCTATAGTTTTTATAGACAATATCAAAGCCTCTGTAAACACAATGCTATCAAAGGAAGCAATAATAGATGTCTTACAGCTATGTAAACACTATCATTTTGGGGGTGACACTAAAGCCCCCTGACACCCAGGCAAAGACCTGAAAGGCATTTTAACCAGTGAACTGTTGTTGGATAAGCCCGCTCTTCTCCCCTGGCACAATAATCAGCATGCCACCCTTCTCATCTTCCTTCTGAGTTTGACTCTTCACATGAGAGCAGATTCGCATCCAAGCCCTCAACAACAGCAGCGCTGTCACTCCAAGACTTACTTCCCCACTGGCTGAGTGAGCAGGGTAAATCCTCTCCTAACCCAGCTCTATGGCCCGGCTTCTTTCCAATGCCCCACAGAGGCACCCCATTCCTCACTGCTGCTCTGATGGCTCCTCATAGACACGTGGGCAAGTTGGTTATTTCAATACCCACACTATCTCTGATGAGGAGAGGGCAATTAGATTAGTTTACTGCAGGCAAAATCAATAGCAAGCATCTGGGGGGCAGATTAGCCATTGCTAATTAGAGCTTTTAGACATTATTCAAATAAAATGTATGAGGTTAATCAACCAAGGTGGAAAAAATCCATAATATTCTAAGTCTGCCCTTGGTTCATCAAACCTTCTCACTTTGGAATTAGAAATGGAACAAAATTGCTCAAGTAAAGGCAAGCTTTACTAGACTGGGATAGATATGGAGAAGGATTGTATTATTTATTTTCAGGGAGACAGGCATTTCTTTCTCAGATCAGAGGTATAACACCAGTTTCTAGACAGCTAACCCAATTTGCGAAGTATCTGGGAATTTACTTGAATAAACCTAACAAAACCTAAAGCCAGGTATTTTGAGTCTATTCTTAATGAGTTTAGTTACAGCTATTTATTTTTAAAAGACACATTTAAAAAATTGTAGCGTAAGGAATGAGCTATAATTCCACAGCAACATTTTATCAAATTAGCCATTTATTTATATTCATTTAAACAGTACCTTTAAGAACCTGCTTCTGTATTTTGACCACGATATTAAAAAATGCTTGAATACACACTTCACACATGAATTTCAGGCCATATAATGTATTATTTTAATTTCTTCAGATTAGATTGCAATTAGATCGTATGTTCAAATATGAATAAGATATTTTCAAAGTATCTTCACTGAGTGCTCATCTATAGAACATTTTATTTAATAGAAATTTCCTCTGTAGACTATTGGAATTCTTATTTCCGGAAAGGATTATTTCTCCATGTGATGAAATATTTTTTTCCCAAAATTGTATTCTTAAGGAGCAATTTAAAGTACAGCAAGAAGATAAGCATGTCTTCTTTAATATGAATATGAGATGAGCATATCATCTATTGTACACTTGAAAAATGTCTTCCTGATTCTCAGCAATAGTCGTAAACTTATAAAGACAGAAAAGTTGTCCATTTTAGATGTTTAAAAATAAATTTAATTTTCTAATAGAGTTATAGAAAACACAAGTATGCACACACAGTTTAAAGAGGTTTTCGACTTCAGAGATAGGACAAGGATTTATCTGTTTAGTTGTGGTCAGGGGAAATACAAACCAACAAAACAAAACCAGCTATCCAATTCTGAGATTGCACAATCAGCCTAAATTAGCAAAACAACTCAAAGTAATTTTTCCTAAAGTACCTGGATTCAAGCACATCCTTACAATATTTGAACTAAAGCATAGCTCATTTTTAAGTACAACTCCAAGTGCTTAAGTGCACCAGGGCTTTGTTAGAGAATAAGCAGGAGGAAAAGAGGGAGGCTGGGATCCCACTCAGGCTGGTGTGGCTAGTGGATATAGATCCAAGCCTAGGGGCTTGCTTTCTGCCCTGTTCAGATTACCAATACGTATGTGAACGTGCCTTAAATCTTGATATAAAACTGCAAACCCCAAACCCAGTTACCCTTGTGAATACTGGAAAAGGAAAGTGCTCCAGTATTATGAAGGAACCTTAAATGACCCCAAGCTAACACTGCTATGTATTGCCTAAGCGTGAAAAAGCAATCAGGCAGGCAACAAATTCCCTAATTCCCTACAATTCTTTGCAGTTTTGGGCAGGCAGAAGCAGATGCCTGCCAGCACGTGGGATGCCTGTCACTGTTAGCCTGAAAAATATACCGAAAACAGGTTTTGGTTAAACTAAAGGTGTTTTTTCAGATCAGCCTCTGAGATCACACCGAGGCATGGAGCAGCCCCCTCTCTCACAGCTCTCTTCTGCATGGGTACAACGCTGTGCTGGCAGGGAAGATGTCATACCTATGCACAAACCACAGAAACCATGGAGGTGTCTGGAGGTTAGGGTAAGAAACACAGTTTCCCTGTCACATACCACTACTGGTCCTCTAGGCCATCCTCTGCATCTAGGTACACATAATTTTTTCAATAGGATTTAATTTTTACACTATTTTTCCCAATCCCTTTACCTTTCATGCCATCTTTTTAGGGTTTTTTATTAGATTACAGCACATTTTTCAGCTATTTGCAACCGTACTTTTTTTTAATGCCTTTTCTTCTTTACAAAGCAGCAAATACTTTTGAACCCACAAATTCAAATACCAGTTTCAGATGGTTGAGCTCCTCTTTGGCATCTCACATGCATCTCATCTCGTAGGGATTTGGCACAGACTGGAGGAAATCTCATGCCAGAGCAGAGTAAGGCCATTAGCATTACACTAATATAAATGGCATCAGCAATGTAATTTTATTAAAAAATACATTTCCATGAAACAGTAATATCTCCAGTAACACACTTTCTGCATAATCCATTTTTGTTTCATATCAGCCCCTTGCAATATTATCGTATAGTAGCGTAGTATGATTATTAATGATTATTACTATATTTATGTCCTTTTCTTTGGCTGCATTATACCTAACTGCACAGCCCCTAGAGAATTTTATTTCTGAGGCTGAAGTACTCAATTGTGTGACAATTCCACAACCTTTCAAAGCTAAGTAGAACCAACACCTTTTTTGAACCCACTTGCCCAAGATCAGTAAAACCATTGCCTTTGTTAAAAGCTGAACATGGATTCCATACCACTGGAATGCCACCTTGGATAGAACTCATGGTCTGGGGACATAGGAAACCAATGCTCCTGACAGTATTTTTAACATCTGTTTGCAGAGATTTTTCACATTGTCAAAATGTTTCCTGATCCGAATTAGGATAACATTAAAAACCTTGATAGGACATTCTGGACTGTGTTTGATTCAGACAAAAACGTAAATATGCCTAATAATGAAGGGTTGCACTGGCACTTGCTGTACATTCAATTGCAAAACCACACTTGTCACATCAGTTTAACAATTATAACTACACTTTTTCTTCTTCCTTTAAAAAAAGAAAACAAACAACCACCTCTCTATTACCTCTTTCATCCAAAAAGTTCCAGTTGACCAACAGGCATTTTCTGATGAAAATCTTTATGCTAAATTGTATCAGTCATATTCTCTATAGGTTTAATATCCATCTTTCCTGAGGGTTTACAATTATGCCAAGATAATGCAGTAAAAATGAGACTGCTGAAAAATCCAACCCGCATAAATTTACCATCCTCTCTTGTCTTTCGCTCTCACCTCTTGTGACCTCTTCTTACTTTAGACAGAAGCATCCCATGAAAACCTCATGTAAACTGGGCTGGGGAGATGATCTGAAGGGGATTCTCTTAAGATGGCCCATATTTGGCTGTAGTTGGTGAAAGCTCTCAGGAAATACTGTGCAATAGATGAAGTACAACACTTTCAAACAAGGACCCTTCAATGGGGCTTATGTCTACCAAATGTTTAAAAGTTCAGACTCAGTAGAAATACTGACTTTTATGAGATCATAACTTTTGTCATGCCACTAACCTGCGTCACAGGCTTTAAATTACTTCTTCCCTCTTCCCATTGGAAACAGCCACCTTACCACCACTCCCTTAACTGACATCCCCCTCTGTTCCACAGGTGCCAACCATATTTTCTCTCAGGAAGTTTGTCTGATTAACATTTCCAGTTAATCTCAGAGCAATTTTTCTTAACCTAGATTTCACTTTGATGTGTTCCTCTTCTCTGCTTTAGGCCTGATCAGACTTGTGTGTGCCAGAGAACTGCTGCTTCCTCCCAAGAGGACCAAGCTGTCTTGAGGAAAGGTCCCACCTCTTCAACAAACCCTGCCTTTCTCCCATGCTGAACATCCACCACCAACATGAGAGGTGGCTCAGGTGCGAAGGGTTAATATGTCCCCTAAGACCCACGATGTGAAATGGCCTTTGCAAGGTCTAAGGTAGCATAGAGGATTTCCCAGATCTTAAATGCTCATTGGCTGATTAGAATTGCATGATGGCTTGGCACCACACCATTGCTAAACGGAGCTGAAAGAGCGTGCTTCTCGGCTTCACTTGGATCATGTAGTTCAGTCAGTTCCCATCATCCCTTTGTCCCTCATATGTCTGACATGTGGATGAAACCTTCCCTATTGTGCCTGCTCTTTTCTGGGAGAACAAAGAGGAGCTGACAATGAAGTGGCTGCCAGCCCATTGCCACAGTCCATATATCCACACAGCTGTCATTACGCAGTCAAAGCAGCCGTGCTAGCAGGAAAGAATAAGTAGCCTATGTGAGAGACAACTGGACTTGGCTAAAAAGCTATATTATCAACTATGACACACATTAATATGTTATTAAAGGAAGAGAAAAAAAAATCCCCACATGCAACCCCATGACCTTGGGGAACTTCGGTAACAAAGTGCACAGAAAGAGCAGGCTTGGAGAGAGTCCAGTTCATGTCCTCAAGTACCCTGAGCAGGCACCTAGCCCCTGCCCTAAAAATAAGGGAAGGCAATCGTGTCACTACATGTCCCAACACCCAGGTTTTCCATTGAGGACTGCATCATTTTGCTAAGGTAGTCAGGACTCCTCCTGTTGAGCGCTGACATGTCACATCAGTGGATTTCTTGTTTACAGAAGCAGCAGATTGTTAATGCGAAGGCAATTTCCTGCATTACAACGAAATCCCATGATATATTTCAGGTGTTGAAAACCTGGAATGAAACAACTCTGATAGGGAAATGCCACTGAGAGCTAAGTGGTAACTGGAACTAAAGCTTATGAAGTAACTAAGCAAAAAAAGAGAAGGAAAAAGAAAAAAACAAAAAGAAAAGAAGGCAGCTCCCCCTGTGACTTAAGGTTCCCTTCTGAACTATTCCTCACTCCCACTGCAGATGGTGAAGAGTATACAGGCCATGGGTTAAAGTAAAGAAGAATGGAAATCCAAGGGACAGCTGTTTGCGGTTTACCAGGATAGGGTGAAATCTCAGAGAAAGCTCTTCTTAAATTGTTCCTATGGCCTTTTAACACATACAGGTTGTATGCCGCAGTGAGAAGAGTGGTGGAGAAATGGAGATGATGACCGAGACTGAGGTCACCTGGGAAAAAAGAGAATTAAAAAATCCCAAAACTGAAAGCAGTGCTCAGGCTGATCCTGAAGATTTCTGTGTCTGGATGAGCTTTGGCACTGGCACAGAAAGAGGTTGGGCAGGATAATGGGACCTTTCCAAAGCTCTTACTCTCTGGTGTGGACCACTGAGTCTGATCTTGCATCATGCTTCCAGCAGAGAGTATAGGGCCAAAAAAGATTAAAAATACACATAAACTAGGCACCCAGCTTGTCCAGTCCTGTGCTCTGTTCACACCCCTTCCTGTCCACTACAAAGCAAGCTGTGTTCTCTGTGCCTTCAAGTGACTTCACAGAGAGGTCTCAAAGTCTCTTCCCAGTGGTGCCTCATGGGGGTCCTAGCTCCTTGCTCCCTGCACAGTCCTCTCCATGGCAAAGTTAAGCTCCTGGCTTTGTACATGATCATTCAGCTGTAACTGCTTTTTGACATCATTTGCTTCCCTGTATACTTTCTTGCTCAAGGAAGTCCTTTCAGGACAGTGATCACATTGCCGGGCAACTCCATTGCCCCCCTGTTGATCTCAGGAGTCTTCAGCTGTCATGACCTTCCCTGCCATTTCAAAATAAATGTTCCACGACCTCTTGGAGACGTTTGCTTCTGCTCTTCAAGTGTGACACCCTTCTCGTTGGTCACCTGAGGGAGGAGAGGGGGAGTCAAGCAGTGAGTGTGGGCTGGAGGCAGGGGAGGCACGGGCTCTTAGGAGGCATCACAATCTGCTTTTGACTCCAGTGGGAAGCAAGAAAAATAGAAGCTAGAATTTGGCAGAGGGAAGGTGGCCCTTCCGCACCACATCTGAGGGGAGGAAACTTTCATGACTCCGAGGGTAGCCCTCAGGGGTTACTGCTTGTCCTCTGTAGCATTAAGCACAGCCCTTTCTCAGGGTTCCCCTTTGGGCTCGGTTCTTGTCTGCTGCTCTTGCACCTCCAGGGCACCACTCGTGTCCTGATGCTCTCTGGTTCCATTTCCCGGTGCATACTTGGAGAGGGAGAGAGCTTTGCTCTTCCCTTAGCTCCACTTCCCCAGGAGTTACGGCTTGTGCTTGGAAGGTGTTGATGCCTGTGAGCATCAGCTCTGCAACAGGGTAAAAAAAGCAACCAACCAAAAGCAAAACCCCATAACATAAAATAACATAAAAAATAAGATAAAATATAAGAAACCAAACCAAACCCAAAAGGAATCAGAAAACAAAATCATATTTCCACTTGTAAGCTATATGATTTGTGTCCTTGAATGTGGTTTTGGAGTGGAAGAGCCCTGGCATTGCAGGGGAATAACACTGTCATTGTTATTCAGCTCAGGGTGAGTGCAGGGAATGGAATGGAATGGGAGAGTCATAGAATGGAGCAGAATGGAATGGAAGGTACTACACTAGACTAGACTAGAAATGGAATGGATTATGTTGTGTGATGCCTACAAGTCTGCATGACAAGTGATGCCCTGGGTCTAAGGGTAAACCAAGTCTACCTTCTGTCCTCCCCTAACCGGGGTGAAAGAATTTCCTCCTTACGTCTCCTCCATTTTAAGCAGTTATTCTACAACACAGCTGTCTTACATCTCTGCTTCTGCCATAGCAAAAAGTGTGCTCTCCTCCTTGCTTCTAGCATTCTTGCAATGATTTTGTTCTATTTCGGGTGGTTTTCCTAATTATTCTCTATTGACAATATTTATACTTCATCAAAAATTATAAGTAAAAGTACATCATGGGAAATAATATCTTCTTGTGATAATCAAGCTACTTGCTCTACAATGGAAACCCCCCTTCCCTGTTTTCAGAAAGGGTTTTTCCAGGTTCTCAAAGCAGTTACAAAGTCACCCTCACACCCTCAAAAGGAGGATCCAGATTTGTCCTGAGGGGATTAGCATCTCAGCTCATGTTTCAAGCCTACTTACCAGGTTAAGTCCATCTCTGGCTGTGAGTTTCATTTTCCACACTAAACCCTTTTCTTCCCCCTTTCTCCCCCAGGACCCTGCCACCCCATTATTTGTCCAGGGTGGTCCCCAGTTATATGACAGCTTTGTAGTTTCAGAAAATGCTTTTATTTTTCTTATTCCAAGCTACTTAAGGTACACTGAAATAGAAAACGCTTTGTGCAAGAATGTCACGCTGCCCTCCTCCAACCTCAGCAAAACACATGAGCACTGAGGTGATTTTCTCACCAGCTCTCATCTCTTCCTACAGAGATTTGCTTGCAAAGCAAAGGCTGCTTCAGCAGGCTGGAACAGGGACTTCATTGGTCTTGTTTGAAGTGTGGAAAACTGAAGTGTGAATTTTACTTTTTTTTCTTTCTATCAGTTGTTCAGTGTTGATTGGGGGTACAAGTACCTATTTGAGGGTGGAGGAAAAGCAGAATGAGTCATTTAGCAGCTTGGATTTCCATTGGGGTCAATGTGATCAAGACAAAGGCTTGAAACACAGGCCAGTTTTCAAGAGCATTTCATAGTCTACCAGACAAATGACACATTGGTTGGAGCCATGCCAATTTATACCAGCATCAACAATGCTTCTGAGAAGTCTCTTTAGAAGATGGACAGAACTATTATAGTTTGCTGGCAATCACACCACTTGTGCAATAATGTGGTAATGCAACGCCCGCCTGTGTTTCCGCATGCAGCTGAGCCAGGCTAGTGGTTCACCACCACTGAAAGAGAGACCTCGCTCCACTTCCCCACTTCCTCCCATCAGCTGCAGCATTCATCGGAGACCTCTGCCAGCAGGTTCAGCTCACCAGCCTTGCTGAGGACAATCTATCTCATCCTGGAGGACCATGAACTGAACCAGTTCACAGTGGTGCCTCAGGAGCACCCGAGCTGGTGCAAGGTTAGAGATGGCATGCCACCAGGAGATGGAAGTGTAGTGGTGCTGAGAATTACCTATTCGCATTATCCTGCCTCCTTACACCAAGCAGCACATCTGAGGGCTTTACTCTCTCTGTTAACCCAGAGGAGGGGCAAATTTTCAGCCATATACTGTGGCAGATATGATTCGACCTTACCTGTAGTTTCCCCCAGAAGTGGAGTGAAGGGAGGAGGAGGGATGCATTAATAAAGAAAGCCTTTGATAGCTTCTTACCATCTCTGACAACAGGCTTTGCTGCTATCTAGGTTTATTGGTTTTGAATTTGGGATTGCTGCTGCTGTCATGTTTGGTGTTTATTTGTTAGAGCAACACATTAAAAGCACAGAGTTGTACAGATTCAGCAGAGGTCAAACAAACTGTTTGCATTTTTGCTATAAAAGGGTGAGGGAGAGGGAGACAGATGGTAAATTGGCTGCTAGGAAGCAGAGCTTGAACTTTTTCAATCATGTTTCCCTCTTAACTCACAGCTGGCGAAACTCGGTTCTGTAGCAGGTCTTTCACTGGGCAGATCAAATCCAGCAGCACAGAAAACAAAACTCACCAGGAGACACACAGGGTGAGAAATTATTTCCTAATAGAACTACAAAGCCCAGAACAATAACTGGGCAACACTGACATGTATTGTTGGCCTTTATCACAATCTCTTTATAAGCCTGGTTAAAGAACAGAGATGCAGTTGTCCTTTGATGTCTTCGTTCAAAGGACTTTACACCCGCTTCCACCAGCGATAAGCCAGGGAACGGGGAGACGAGAGGCTGAAACACAACAGAAAAGGCTTGGCAAATAAATACCCTGTTATACATCTGTATTTCTGGAGACACTACTGCAAAAGATACAGCCACAGAACTCACAAGTCGGATGCCACTCAAGCAGAGCAGCTTATGCTTGCAGCAGTCACTTCAGAGCTGAGAGCTTCTTGGAAACTGGCCGGCAGTTCACCAGTGGGAGATGTAGAGGTGAACAGACTTGCTTGTGGGAGCCAGGATTAGCCTTGCTTAGAGGCTCCCTGGCACTGAGCAGTCCTTGTGCTACACCAGCACACAGCTGGGGCTTCCCAAATCCTCTTTGGTGGTTCCTCAGCTGCCATTGCCCAGCTGTTTTGCAGTGAGCTGTGGGAGAGGCCGCCTGTCCATGAACACAGAACCATCACAACACTAAATGCTCTCCAGACATGGAGCAGGAGCAGCTTAAGGTCAGTACCTGAGTTAACCTCTATTTTTTGTTCCACAGTGACAGCAAACCTTGGAACAAAAGGAACACAGCACTGTCCCTACCAGGTTCACAGTCAGACACTGCTCCTTGCTGTGCTTTCATTTTGCTCTGTGCTCCTCCTATGAGGCAGCAATTTTTGGCAGAGGGGCTGAAGAATATAATGTTTGAAACAGTTAAATCTACCAGAGATCCTGTACCAGAGCCCTAAATCCCACATTCAAAAGCAGTGTTAACACTTAGCAGCCAAGGACCCGATGATCTCGAAAATCCTGCTCCACATCATGCACTGAAAAACACAGCAATCACAATACAACACACTGAAAATAATCCCCAATTTGGAGTTTGCTGCTGCTGCAGAATCAAGAGACATTCCAGCTTGGCTCCTGCTCTTGTTCACACAACACTAGATCTACACAATAGGGCATTGAGCTAGGTTGAGATCATGGGGACTTTTTAAGGTAACGATCAAATTAACTGCCACAATCTGAAGAGTCCAATAATCAGTCTGATCCCAGGTATTACCATTTTATTCCAGACACAAAGAAAGCATACAACTTAGCAAAGGTCAGATGTGCAGTGTGTGCCAGACCTAAAAATTGAACCCATGTGTCCCAAATCCTAACCTTTCAGAGTTAGCCCACTCTTCCTCAGGGAGGATGCTGGCCATGAAGACATGGTCACAGTGTGTGAAGATGCTTCACATTTATTATCACGTCATGATTGAAATCACATCTGATTTTGAAAACTGTTCACAAATAAGGTCAGGTTTCCCAACAACGTAGTCCAACCAAACAGATGTCACAGTTGCTTAAGTGTTTTCAGCATGTCTAGACACCACATGGTGATTAACACCAGCGGACCATGGTTCCGTACGTGCTAGGAAAAGCAGAGCCCAAGATGTGGTAGATGTAGAGTGGAAGGATTTTGGAGAATGCACATGAAGTCAGAGAAAGAATCAACTGCTTTCTCATGTCCTGCAGTAACTGTCTGAGACTCAGCAGCACCCATTAAGAAAACACTTAAGACTCAGATACACAATAACCACAACTCCTTTGTCAGGATCATTGTAAGGTGCTGCCAAAATATTATACTCCCTTGATTTCAAACATAACCCGGCAAATGGCAGAAAGACAATGCCCAAGAGTAGCTGCAATGAGCACTCCAGCTTCTGCAGGCTTCGAAGCATAATAGTTTGGTAATTGTGTTAAAGCCAAGAACAAGGGTTGTGAGCTAAAGCAGTAAAAGCATTATAGCTCCAAAACCACACACAGGAAGGGGAAGCGGTGGATCCTTGGAGGAGCTGACAGAGGCAAACAACAAGCTATCTAGTACTTCTGCCTCAGCAGGCCCTGCTGGGACCCTGCCACGAACAGTATGGTTCCCCCTCACCCCTCAAAAGCCAGGTGCTTCGTGCCAGCACTGACAGATATGGCACCGGTTCTGCTTATCCCACGCTTTCCTGCTCAAAGCAGCATCCTGCTCTTGAAAGTCAGTCTCCCTCTTCAGTCAGCTGCGAGTCTCACATGGTCAGACATGCACTGCAGATAGTGTTAGCTTTATGATTAGAGCTGTCTGCTGCTAGACACATTTTAAAATTCATGACCTTTCCCATCAGGGTTCAAAACCGGACTGGCCTGAAGATGAAAGACTGGCTTAGACTCCTGCCATAAGCTGCCTCCCTTCCTTCCTCCCCCCAGTATTTCTCCTTCAGCATTTACTTCCAATTATTTTACAGGCTCTCTTCCATTAACTGTGGTTTTAAAAATTGCTAATGAATTGAGGTAAATTAAAGTTCATCGGTATCTGAACCAAGCATGTGTTTCAGCTTTACAGTCATGCCTGACTATCAAAGGTA
>JAVHNF010022015.1:0-12448 GCA_034783455.1 Micropsitta finschii | reverse complement strand
TTTAATGACTATTTGTGCTGGCAAGCAAGTCTCGCTGCCTTTCTACATATTAAGTATACTACCCATTTTCCTGAAGCATTAATGTATGGATAACTGATCTCCTATGCAAAGCTGAACTGGGATTTAATGAACCCCCATTACTCAAGCTGCACATTTTCCTAAAGATGAAAAATGCCATGTACAATGTATTTTCCTGCATGTGAATAAGCCCATTAATATAGATTTCTGAACAGAGTGTTTCTAATCAGCAGTTTTTGCCCTTTTGGAAGGGGGAAGGAAAAGGAGAAGGGAGCTGATACTTCCTCTCACTCCCCCACATCATCTCCAGAAAGGAACTGCATAGGCTTTATTAATGTTTTGGTTTCAAAGCTCTTCTTAGTACATAGGCACAACTGCCTTCTGATAAATGTTTATTCCAACTTAGCTGCAAGCAGTTATATCTGTTTTACTCTACCTTGCCCTACTTTGATACGAAGTGATAACAGAAACAGTATTCAAAGCAGTACAAATTTGGAAGTACTGTGAATTGCTGTTTGACATCCTCTTTTAACAATTCCCCTCCCTGATGGAGCCTATCCTGGCAATTAAATCTACACATACTATCAAGATCTACTAATCTCCAGTCAGATTCTTAAATGCAAATTCTTCTGCTTTAGCAGCAATACATAAGCACCAGAAAAATTACCATTTAGATGTACAGAAAGCTGATCTGCAGCCAGTCGAGGACCTGAAATGCAGCTTGGTGTGCTTTTGCAGTTTTAGGACAGCAAGGCCTCAAACTGTGTTTTCTTTAGGAAAAAAACGTATCAGAACATAGTTTCACTGTATGTCATGTTCATAAAGGACGAAAAAAGGAAGTTTCCCTTTCATCATGAAGTATGTTCTCTATAAATGCATTATTACAGTAAGTCATTATATGCACATCAGTAGCTATAGACACCTTTTGCAGCAACTAATCAGGCTTGGAAACTTGGACACCAAAAGCAATTCTTTTAGTTTCCCTAGTGTTACTTTACTAAAATTCTAAAATCACTGCACTTTTCTCTGCTGAAGTGTGTTAAGCAGTCTACCTTTCCACTGCATTTCTTGGAATTCCCCATTAATTCTACCCTCTCCTACCTTTCCCTCTCCATTTCTCCTATTACTCCTCAAAATGGGCCTACTGCGTTTCAGATTCTCTGTGGAAAGTTGAGCTTTCTGCAAAACTTTGCTTTACTCAGCAGCTGCCAGAACTCTGCTGCTTTCCCTTTTACTGTTCAAGTCACAGCTATCAATGCCAGAATCAGGAACCATTTCAGCCATGCTTCATACCGCATTTCTCAACAATAAGGCTGTACAAAACCTATTAGTTTATCTTATGAACTCTCCTGCTCAGCTGTAGACATGAATTAGGTAATGGAAGCTTTTTGAGAGCTTTGCTGTTGCACTGCACAAACACCTTAAGAGGAGAAAGGCCAATCAAAAAGTAAACCATCAACCTCCCCTTTTTCCCTCCAAAGCCTCCAAACATCTCACATACTTCCCATGACTTCCCAAAAGCAGAGAGTATAATCCATTCATCCCCAACAGCTCACAGGTTAAAAGACAAACCTGAGATGACTTTCAAGCCCTTAAGTCTGAACACAGCTTTTGGCCTCCTGTTTTCAAAGTAACCTCTCTAAACAATAGAGGACTATCTAAGGCAAGTGGCATTGTTCTCTCCCAAGAAGTGACCTGAATTTTCTTAGGAAAAGGACACCAATAAATCCAAATGCTTTAGAATCAAAAATAAAAATAAAATAAAAAAGAAAGGCTTTCATGGAACTGACATTTTCTAATGAAAAAATCTTTTCTTAGAAAGTAGCAGTAGGGATTATTTGTTATCTCTGAGTCAACGCATTGTGGCCACAGCTTCTAATTCACACAATCAGCCCTCTCCACTAACACTGAAATAGAGACAAGGCTATGAATTTCAGAGAGCAATCATCACCCAAAGAACCTTGCGAAAGCCAACTCTGCTCACTGGAAATGTAACCAAGGAGCTTGCTCTGTGAACAGTTACGTGGTTCATAGTACAGGCTAACAGCTTCCACTGACAGCTTTATCACTGTCAACAGTGAATCACATCCCTGTCCAACAGCACAAACTCTGATTACCTGGCTGATCATGGCAGGGGAACACCCAAGATGTTGAAATGGGGTTCTCTGTTTCTAAGTCACAGCATCAAGAGCTGATATGGCTCAGCCTATACAGTAACAGGAAGATCAGAGCTTCCAAGATGAGATGGTTATAGTCAACCACAAGTCTGTGCTTCCTCTCACCGTATCACCAAACCTTTCCTCTTCATCCAGCATCACAACACTGTTTCAAATCACAACTCAAGGGACTTCACACTTCTATTTTACAAATCATTATGAGTTGTATGCTGTGGACAAGCAGCAGGCCCCTGACTTTCAGAGCTCCACACATCAACCATCAGGAACACAGAAGGACATCTTGGGAATCCAAACTACTTCAGCTGACTTGAACTCCATTGTCCCTCCCCAAACTAACTGACATTGAAACTAAGCATGACCCTCAGAACAAGGATTATGAACACCTAATAAAACCAATAGTTACCATATTTTCTTTCCTTTTTTTTTAAATAGCATGCTACATGAAACTCTGCCATCATTGCTTGACATGATCCACAGTCATTCTCCTACAAAAAAAGGTGGTTTTCTTGAAAACATAACCCCCCCGGCTGTCATTGGTCAGGAGACAAGCGTAATGATTCCATGTGCCACCATGAGAAGACAACAACAGCTAACTGAAGTTCTGTGCTTTAAAAATCATAATTTCCACCAGAAGTTGACTGTATAGGCATGTGGGAGAAGAACCTGCTTAAAAATCATGACTACTCAGCAGAAACTGCACATAAATAACTTGATGTCTAAATTCCTTATTTCTAACAGCCTAATTTTTACTTAAGATCTAAAGATACCATTCAGAACAACTAATCACAAAATCTTATTTCAGATTCTTGTCAGCAACTATGATGCTGTGAACAGATATAGAAGGCCTGATCTTTTGAAGAATCTAATAACTTGAGTGGTCCTTGACTGTGGCAGCAGCTGGAACATACTGCTTCTGTGAAATGCTGCTCTCTTCCACCACTCGTCAAAACAAAATAGTGATATTCATTTCTTCATCACTCACTATTTTTGTGGACCCATCCCATACGAAAAAAGCTGTGGAAAAATCAATTTAGATGTAGAATGATATCTTCAGCAGCTCTGTTTAGTAATCTGCTTCCCTCTTCCCCTCAAAAGGCTGAGCCAAAAGTAACAAATAAATCTCAGCAAGGTTTTGTAAACAGATTGTGACCAAAAAGAGAAATTCTTACCTTGAAGCATCAAAGCTGTCATAGGATCCAACTGTGTAGTGTCTAAACAGCTTCTTTGTTCTATCTGATCGTGTTTCTGCACAAAGAAAAGAACTTTTAATAATATTTCTGTGCTGTTTTATCAAGCGCTGGTTTAATTTACAATTTCAAAGTGGATTTTCTGCTGTACATGCAGAAGAAAATGGCTGAGGTTGAAAGGATCTCTGGAGGTCAACTTGTCCAACCTCCTGCTCAAGCAGGGCCATCTACAGCCATCTGCCCTGGACCATGTCCAGGCTGCTTTTGAATATCCTTATGGAGGAAGAATCCATCACCTCTCTGGGCAAACTACTCCAGTGCTCAGTTGCCCTCACAGTAAAAAGCATTTCCTTTTGTTCCCTTACAGTGAATTAACATGGTTTCAAGGTGTTCTGAAAACATTTGACTTTGGAGTTGAGACGTTATCTGTCATATCACACACATCAAGCGGATAAGCAGAAGTTCTTGTAGATCGCCTATCATATCATTCCCAAGTTTTGAAGTTTCACTCACATCCTCAGTGGCTAAAACCTTTCAAGTTCAGCCTTTGATGCTTTTATAGCTTGGACTTAGAGGCTAAACACAATAAGAAAGAAGAAAAATCAGCAACACATTCCAGGAAGGTTGGAAAAATAGCACCAAACTATGCAAACCAGTATTTTTTGTTTAAACACACACATGTGCTCACAAAACAAGAGCTATTCCTATGATTTTTATTAGGCATATGGAGAAGGGGGTAGGGGGGAAGTAGCTGCCCACATGCACCACCATCAATCTAATCTCACAGGAAACAGTACTATGAAACTTGTACTACTATTACATAGCAAAACCAAACACTCCAAACAACTAGGGGATATGGGGTGATGCAGAAAGCAAAGAAACCCCCTATCTGGGAAACATGAAGCACAAAGGAATGAAGTACAACAATATATCTTACTAAAAAAGGTACTTAAAACATAAAATACATTAAAATCTTATATTTATAAGAAAAAAAAATCCATCCCACTGAAGCAGTTCCTATATCAGCATTAAATCAACCTCTAGGGCTATGAACATTATATTCACAAGTAGCTTTACAACTGTACCTACAGAACAACAGAGCTAAATATAACTCTTGCTGTAGGACTGTGAAGATGCTCCCTCACTTACTGCTTTCAGCTGCTACCTATAGGAGCACCAATAAATCAAGCATGTGGGAAAGATGCAGAAGCTACTCCATTTTTGGGCTGCTTTAGTTTAGGCAGCAAAAGCATAATCTAAAAGGCTTTTGCTGAAAGGCTGTCACTGTGTGTGCGTGTAAATTACACTTCTAGGAAAGGACAAAAGGATTGTAGAAGAGGGAATTCATTGTCACATCCTTCTTCAGAATGACAGGAAAACACACAGAAGCCTGCTTCCAAAGAGTCACAGAACCATAGAACAGGTCATTCAAATAAAGTAAAACTTTAACAAAAAAGAGAGTAAGAAACCTCTTTTGGTTGCTTCATATATCACAATAATCCTTGTTCAAATCGATTTTCTAAGTCTTAACCACAATAACGTTGTATTAATGTATTCATTTTTCCAGACGAGCATCTTTAGTGCAGCCCCTTTTTCTATGGCTTCTTCATTCAAGGGAAGATACTTAAGCAGAAACTGCAGGTTTTAAGACAGGAAAAAGTCTTGCCTATCCACAGCTTGGTCCTCAAATGCAATCACATTACATTAGGCTAACAGACATCAAAAGGCAAATTGAGAAGTTTCTGGTTTAGCTTGTGACCATGAAAATCCCATCTGCATGGCTGGAGCTTTTTCACTGACTCCTGACTCCATCCAAACAGATTTTATTAGCTTTCCAAGTTAGGTATGTTAAAAGTTACTGTGAGAGGTAGTGCTGTCAGATGGCCAAGTGCTGGTCTGCAGGGAGAAAAAAAAACACATCAGCAGGATGACAGGTTTTAAACCTGACTAAGAAGCACATTGCAGGAGGCAGCACTGGAAGGGCTGACAAAATGCATCTTTCCTTGCCTTAACCAGTAGAGCCGACATGTAGATAGATAGTGCTGCCAGCTGGAGACATAAATACCAATACCTACATAATACAGAGGAATTATGGCTGAAAATATATATGCCGGTTGCAGCAGGCTGAATGTTTCTTCACAGTAGTGTACCAATTTGCAAGATACAAGAGAAGCAGTACTAAGAAAAACTAGAAATATTTACATTTATATAAGTTTTGAGGAGACTAACCAGCTTTCCTACAGGCTGGCCAAGGAAGGAGAAAATCTCTGTTATAGTACAAATCATAGTATGGTCTGGGTTGGAAGGGACCTTAAAGATCATCTAGTTCCAAACCCCTGCTATGGACAAGGAAATCCCATTTGATACTTTTGCATAGGCTTATTTTGTCCCTTTGTCACGCATCTACAACTATGTTTTCTGCCAAGAAGGCCTTACCTTCACCCCTGGTCCCAGCTCCTTCTGCCCTTACCCCGCTGCCTTTCTGGAACAGCCAAGGAGGACACAACTTGCTCTAGGACCCACCTAGACCCAACCAAAGCTCAGCCAGGCAGCACATGAGCTGCAGGGCTAGAGGACACCACACTGCCTTTCACAGAGTAGGAGCTGTAAGTGTAGTGAGCATCAATGGTACCCAAGGCTACATGACAGCTGCTCAGGGAGATTGGGCTTTGAAGTACTTCCCTGTATGACTGTAACTCTTAATGTGCTGGAAGGGGTTCAGTGAATTTTATGGGTCATGCCTTTGTTACGAAGTTGACAGGTTTAGTTTCAAAATCCAGTGCCCTGCAGTGATGTGGAATAAAGCGACCTACATGAATTACAGTCTTTTCCCCATCGAGCAATATTCTTTTTCACACTATCCTAAAAGTCAGATTAATATCAAGAGACATAATTAGAAGAAACACAGAAAACCATAAACCTGGATTCCACTTCGAGTTTGCCACCAGCCTGTTTCCAAAAGCCACTTATAAATAATTAAAAGAACAAAGTATGAGGAAGACTATTTTGGAAATCCTAAATCTCATGCTTGAGCCCTAAGGAGCCAGATGTTTCTTCTGCAGCAAGTGTTTTCTGTAGCATGATATTTCAGTGCTATTAAGGAATACAAAGTGGGTGGGAGGAACGGAAAGGCGCAGTAAGACAGATAGCTTTGTTCAGCTCCTTGGTATTGCCAAGCCAGCATTCTTCAGCTGCAGCTTATATCTGCTCCCTGTCTCCCTATACATTCCCCACTTCTCTGTGTGCAGCCGCATTCACAGGGATTATATGGAAAATCAATAGCTAAGGGGTATGTTTCCCAGGTTGCTGGGGAAAGTCTTTAATTACCCTCTTTTCCTAACCTCTGACTCAGATTCCAGGCTCTCCTGTTACACAGCATAAGTACAGGCATACAAAAAGGGGGAGAAGGATCAGGAATCTGCCATCATAATGAACTGCACACTGAAAAAAAAGGGGAAATAAAGGTTCCTTTCTCAAATTTGACTAAAGAATACAAAGAACCCACAGGCATCTGTTTAACAAATGCTTTTCTGAATTCAAGCCATATATAGCATAATAGACTATTAAAATAGCACCAAGGTCCCAGATTTTACTGTATTTTACCCGTTTTTACATCCTCAGGTTTTCTGAAGACCAGCACTTTGGATCAGAGTGCTTTGCAGCAAGGTAGGACCACGTAAAACTAATAAACTTTACATCATTTATGGAGTCTTTACCTGCAGAATGCTGTAAGGATTTCTTTTTGAACTTGGATGCACACGAATTAGAAAGACTTGCAAGAAGATGTGGACTAAAAGGTGTAGAAAAGCATTATCTAGCAGTGTGTCTATTACTGCATTATTACTGAGAAGAACATCTGTCAGCACAGATGAAATATCACTGCATCAAATTGGATCAGTTCAAAAGTTATTCTAAGAGGCAGAATGAAATTCCAGTGTTTGCAAAAATAGTGCAGTTTCCTTTACACTGACAGAAAAAGGGAACATTGGTGTATCATTGGAAATTTCTACATATCCTGAAAAGACCATATTTTACTGCAGTTACTCCCTTGTATTGTTAGCTAATATTTATAGTTGGTTGGAAGACTTTCTCTCTACAGACCTCCATCCACCTCTAGGTTACAGCTATGGGACATACCTGGACGTAAGTATCAGGATAAAGGTCATGACTAACAGCTCAGCTCTCACAGCACTGCACGGCTGTCCACAGAGTAAAAACCCATCTATGGGAAAATGAAGGCTCCCTCTACAGCTACCAAGGCTATTTTCCATAAGAACACATCCTCGACACAAAGCTCCCCACTTTCTGCTAAAAAAACCCAAACCCAAACCATCCATGAGGTTTATTCTCATTAGCTAATGGGCCATCTCAGAGTAATGCGAGTCCTAATGTGATAAGAGCCATAGAAGAATCTGCAGGGAACAAAATGATGGGGCAAGTTTTTTCTTGGTCTCTTCTCACTGTTGCCCTGTGCAACAGTGGTAGTACAAATGATAAAGCCCTAGCTGGTTCTTCACTAGAAACCTTTATTGATGCAGACATTTGAGTAAGGAACAGATTCAAACCCTGCCATTCCAGAATGTAATTTCTAGGGTTTGACTAAAGGTGAACATGGAGAAGACTGCAGTGATAGGACAAGGGGGAATGGGTTCAAACTGAAACAGGGGATGATCAGGTTGGGATATAAGGAGGAAGTTCTTTACTGTGAGAGTGGTGAGGCACTGGCACAGGTTGCCCAGAGAAGTGGTAAATGCTCCATGCCTGGCAGTGTTCAAGACCAGGTTGGACAGAGCCTTGGGTGACATGGTTTAGTGTGAGGGGTCCTTACCCATGGCAGGGAGGTTGGAACTGCATGATCTTAAGGTCCTTTCCAATCCAAACCATTCCATGATTCTATGATTAAGATGCAGGTGAAAAACACTTTCTCTTTTTCTTCTTCTACCTTAGGAGGAGCGATGGCTTCCCTCAACCGAGAAATATGAATATGCCTTCCCCGTGGCTTCACTGTGTTAGTCTAACTGACCCCAGGCCTCCAGCAGCGCTTGCAGACATCAAAAGCTGAAAAATCACTGCCATGAAAAGCAAGAAATGAAATTTGGACTCTAACCCACAACGACAGCTAATGCGGCTCTATTTCTTCAGCGATGAGCACAGAGCTAGCGCAGGCATGCTGCAGCAGACAGCCCGGTTACCATGCTGACACTATTATTTGTAGTAGATTGCTTACATATTTGATATTGGTTGGAAAAGGAAAGAACTAGGGGAAAAAAATCCCAAAGCAACTGTCTTCCTTCCTTTCATTCTCCCTGCTGCTCCTGGCAGGGCATTTCAGCTGCCGGGTTTCCTAGGAAACTGGAGGGGCTGCTCTGCCAGAGGGGATGTTGTCAGACTCTTGCCAGCACTCTTGGTAGGGTTTATAGTGATTGATGCATCCACAGGGTGAACAGAAGCAATAAAAGTGTAAGAGCCTGATTTATGTGTGATATTGGTGAGACCTCGCACAGCAGCAGACACCTTCCAAACATCATGGATTGCAGAAGTCACGTTACACTGCTACTCCAGCCTACTTGCTGCAGAAATGGTTTCCATCTGTTCTAAGACCATTTCCAGCATGAAATAAGTCTGCAGACTGATATCCAACAGTTGTCAGAGGCTAAAGGCTTTCACAGTGCAACTCCTCCTTTCTGTTGGAAAAAATGCTTACACAGCTATTTATGTTGAGGGTTAGAGCAAAAGTCACTCGAGGCTGAGGAAAGCAGTCTCAAATTCTTTGTTACGACCAGCTACGCAGATAGTACATAAAGTTAACACAAGTTCACAACTCAATTGCACGTGTGTTAGCCATTATCTAGCTGCTTGTTTTGCAAGAAGACTGCACCTCTTCCATGCCTTTCCTAAAGCTGATCCTATAGTACCACAAAAAAATCTTCACCCTGAAAAATTACATTGAAAAGATTATAAAAGGAAGAAGAATAACAAGACTAAAAGCAATCTTAGACAGCGAAAAAGCATATGGGATTGAAAACATCACTAAGAACATTTATTTTCCCTTCCTAAGTACCTGTGTATTCAAAATATTTGCCATACTAAGTGATGCCAAATTATCTCTATTGTAGAGGAAGCAACAGCAAAAAGCAGTAGCAGGTTTGTTAAAAACCGTGTCTCAAAAAACCTAACTTAAAGTGGATGTTCTTCCCCTAAAATTTGTTTAGCACCTGCTTTTCCCATCTATGAAATAAAGTAAGCACATCATAGCATCACAGGTCCATGCTGTTGTGGGATAACCGATACTATATTCCACGGTTGTCAAAAACTGTTGGTTTATGTGACCAGATTGACAGACATAACTCACGTACCCGCCTGCTTCACACAAAGGCCACACACTGCAAATTGACACCAATGTTACTATCAAATCACAGTGTATCTAAAGCTTTGGAAAGCTTTGATCTAGCTGATAATGTAATATACAGCTTTGGAAAGCTTTGATTTAGATGAAAATTGTAATATCCAAATTGACCCCAGTGTGACTGTCAAATCACAGCATAACTAAAGCTTTGAAAAGCTTTGATTTAAATGATAATGTGATCTACAGCATGTGTGAAACAATGTTTTAAGGAAACAAATGTCACATTTCAGAAGCCAGAAGCATTTTGTCAGTGAAAATTCTCCCTGCCCCTTCCTCTGCCCCTTCCTTTCCATGTGTGTTACTCATGATTTTCAGATTTTTACTGATTTAACTCTTTACTGGGTGAGTATGCCATTTGCTTTGGAGTAGTAAGTGATAGCTATGAACTTTGCTCCAGGAAAGAGCCAAATTAAAACAAACCTCCCCACACACCTTCACACCACACACTGTGAAGTCTCAATAAGCTATTTTACTTATTCCCCTTCCTCCCTAGAAAATGGAGATTCATCAAAAATGGTATCTTCCATGAAAAATGGTAGATTAAGATTTTAATAAATGAAAAGGGTTTTCAGGCCTATGATACAATCATTTAACATAATATTTCATATTTCTTTCTTTAAGCAGTCATTTGAGCCATAGAAAATACTAAGTTCAGAGATCCTCCTCCAAACCAAACAGAGTAGGATCTTGGATTCTGTGCAAAAAATGCGACAACGTGATCAAGAAATATAAGTGGAATTTGCCTCTAGCTTTTTGATCATGGGATCCTTACTCTTTAAGAACAGAAGTTGCTGCAGTGAAGGGATCAGAGCGCTAGTTCTTCATACGTGCTGTCTGTAAAATCTGAGCCAGGCTTTCCCTCCCTCCTGAACATTAGTACGGATCACTCTGAAGCTGGAATGAATTAGGAATTCATAAGATTGCTGGGAACACATGCAAGTACAGCCTGCTTCTGTTAGAGGGGCATTAAAACTCATAAAACTGAAATCTGCAGGTATTTCCACCCAAGAATTATGAAGAAACTACAGTTACCTTTTCCATACCTCTGCAGATCTTAACTAATAATATTGTTGTTTTATTAGAGGGGATAAACTATGAGCAGCAAGAAAGAAGAAATATGATGAGAGGAGATTTAGGTTTAGATATTAGGAAGTTCTTTATTGTGAGGGTGGTGAGGCGCTGGCACAGGGTGCCCAGAAAAGCTGTGGCTGCCCCACCCCTGGCAGTGTCCAAGGCTAGGTTGGACAGGCCTTGGCAGGAGGTTTGGAACTGGATGATCTTAAGGTCCCTTCAAATCCAAACCATTTTCTGATTCCATGATGAAAGCGTCACGAGCTGTAAACTAATGAACAGCTTTACTTCATAATTCACTTTTCTTCTTTCTAAGCTTGCAGATGATTTGAAATCCCCGTTTTCAGTCAGTGTGGTACTCTCAGCCCATTTTTCTTTCAGTTGAAGCTGATAAACAGCAGATCTTAAGTGGTTTTTGAAGTTTCTCAGATTTGACAATAGGTGTAAGAATGTCTCAAAGACAGCTCCTTGACCAGAATAGCAGATTCTTGGATGTCCCCCTGCCTTTCCTTTTATTTTTCCCTACTAATTCCTATATTCAAAAAAGAAAGGAAGACTGATGTTAATTCCCCTGTGCATCCTTAGAGAAGGAATCTGGAGTGAATTAGTTTACTCACAAAGGGTGATGAAATGGCTGATCAATGTAGTGCATCAGGAAGTTTCCTTGCAAGAGGAACCTTAATAACTGAAATACTGGAGAGACAGTTGTGAAGGAACATTGGTTTCCCATGTCACTAATTTTCAATTTAATTTATCAAAAAACCTCACTTATACCCCAAAAGAACAGCAAACAGCTGTTGAAATATTTGCTTCTTACAGTGAATAAGGCTTGCAGAGCTAAATAGGTGAATTCTGCACTCTCTTAACAACTTTACCACTTACTTGTACAACTCTGTTGCTAAGTTTTATCTTTTACTTGAAACATAACCTCATGTGCTAGCATTTGTGTCTTACAAAGACGCAAAGTTATAGGTGCATTAAGATACAGCAAATCTCTATGGTAGATTCAGTTTCAGAACTAGGTCTTCCTAGTCGCTAACCTGTTTGCAGAGCTGCCACCACAGACCAAGTTTATTCTTGTGTGGCTCTTCTCTCATTTGCAGACAAATGGCAGCCCATGGTAGTGATCACTTGACCTTTCCTTCAGAAGTTGTTCTGTTGGACTTCCGCAGGCCTTCATTCCCCCTTCCTCTCATTTATAATCTATGTGCAGGAGACTAGTTAATCAGGCCAGTGCAGGTGCGGCAAGGGAGCTTTGGGTCCATGGTGTCAGGTGAAACGGAGGATTAAACTCATTGCCTCAAGCACACCCAGAGATAGGTCTGGGTGATGCCACTGAAAGAAACCAGTTGGAAGAGGAAATACTTTTTCCCCTCTTTGCCCCAGGACTTACAGTCTTGGCTTGTAAAATGATGGATGTTGACCTGGACTGGTTACACACAAGCAACCAAGCATGGATTTGGTCCATTTGCACACAGTTTGATCATTGCTAAAACATACAGCTTCTACCACATCTAAAATGAAGCAATAGACTGAATAATCCTTTACTACATATAGCACTATGCAGTGTGTACTTTATAAAAACCATC
>JAVHNF010022011.1:8441-19054 GCA_034783455.1 Micropsitta finschii | reverse complement strand
AATGTCAGTCTAGTCATCAACCTCAGAGCCAGGTTCAGCTGAGCAGTTAGAGGGTGTTCCTCACAGACTAGATCTCTCCAGCTCCCATTGACACCTTGGGGTAGCTTTTGCCCTCCTTGGGTTATTTCAGGTTATAGCCACTTCTTCCAGTTGTCAGTTCTCCTGACATGGATTTATCCATCATTACTCAAGTAGTTTCCATCTGCTGCTACACCACAAATTGCCCTGAGGACACAGCAGTGTCTGCAGTTCACAAAGCTATACGTGCAGGGGTGCTCTCATCACATGCAGGGCTGGAAGGAAGAAAACCCAAAAACACCACTTACAGCAGAAAGGTTAAGCTGTTACGTCTGTGGTCCAAAAGAGTGGCGAGCTGAGCTCATTCCGCCAAGTCTCTTGCTAATCTGGTGCTCTCATGGGTGTGAAATATTATCAGCTGTTAGAGTTATTAACCAGTGTTAACCAGGTAGTGCATGCACCAAGCTGTGCTCAAGGTTAACTGTGCCATTAAAGGCTTACAAACTCAATTAAAGATTCTAGTGCTCAACAGTTAATGGTTAATTTCTGCAGATGTCCTGTTTTCAATTACTTATTATATGTAATGTAAGCAGCATGGCATCACACTTCAACTCAGGCAGGATGATTTGGTTTTAAATACATTTTATACCACCAGAAGGTTTCATTTAATTGTGTAATACCCAATATTTAGTATTCCTGGAGTGTCTTTGAAATTCCTCTTAAACCCCAAGTATTTTCACCTTTCTTTTTCTATTAGCATCAATGCTCCTCTCCTCACTTGTTCTTATCTGACCCTGCAGGGGTATGGAGGTGTTCTCCATGTTGTGCCATGACCCTGCTCCCAGATGGAGAGGAAGGTGTGCTCAGAAATGGCCCTTCTGGTCCCCACAGCCACAGAGAGAGAATTGGAGACTTCCTTTTCCCCCCTCTCATTTGACATGATGTGGAAGCTCACAGCCACCAAAGTGACCTGAGGAGCTCAAATGCAGGTTTAAAAACTTGTATTTCAGCCCTCTGAGTTTGGAAAATTTTAAACAACGAAAACCCTCTCATAAGACTGACTCTGATAAGGGAACATTTGACTAAATCTGCAAATGGAATTAACTGAAAGTTCTGAGTCCTGGAGTTCTACCCAAGTGGAAGGGAACCTGTTACTGTCGGTAAAGAGTGAATAAATCAGATCTCAACTAATGAAACAAACAAATTCATAACTTTAATCACCCTTTAGGAAAAATCAGTTCCTTTCTATACACACAATTGTGATATTCCTCCTGAGAAATACTCTTATTTCAACGAAGAACATGAATGCAAGAACCTAACTGCATATGCAAATAAATCTAAGCTTATCATTAACGTTAAGAATATAATTAAATTGAAATTAAATATAAAATGACTTAGGAATTATTCATGAGCTTGACATTCGGTCATTTAAATGCAATGTTGAATTGAGGCCTCTGGGAGGAAAGGACCTGGGGAGATGCACACTGCGCTAGGCTTGCAAAACCCTATGGGACAGTTTCACAAGTATTTTCAGCCATGCAATTATTGTGCTGTTATTAAAAAGGCATGTCCTGACTCTTTTCCCTGCCATGCTTCCTCAGTACAGCAACCAACAGGCTGTTTGGCCAACAGCATCAGCAAACTGATCTGGACAAAAAGCAATCCTACAAGATCTCCAGACATTTTCAGATGGGTGTGTTCTCTAATTCATCTAACCGCATGGCCATGCGACTGCAGGTGCTGGGGATGGGGTGATCTCACCCCTTTGGGTGCTGCAGAGTCCTCAGAAGGTCAGGTTGACAAGGAAACCTCTGCTGCTCTGAGGGCCTGTTACAAAGTTCATGTAACTTGGGAAGTCTCTGCAGTCACTTGTGATCTGTTCTGTTGCTTGTGACATTGTGGCTCTTTGAGTCATTCGTCTAGGTAAAGGAGCATTTTGGAGGATATCTAAGGAGATGCTGTTCTTTTCGATACACAAAGGTGCAGCTTCAGTGCCCTCCTGTGCCTCTATGGTCTCTGCATAAAAAGGTATGAGCCACTCAATGATATCTACTTTCTTCTAAAAGAAACATCAACAGGAGTCATTAACCCCGGTGGCACAATTGTGCTCAGCCATTGTAAACTGGGAAAGATCCCCGGCAGTGTCCAAGGCCAGGCTGGACAGGGCTTTGGGTGACATGGTTTAGTGTGAGGTGCCCCTGCCCATGGCAGGGGGGTTGGAACTAGATGATCTTAAGGTCCTTTCCAACCCTAACTATTCTATGATTCTAACAGGCACCAAACTATATTGTCTGGCCTTGACAGGCACAAAAGGTATGTTTACCTGGAGTCTCAGAATGACACACATGGGAAACAATTACTTTCTATAAATATCACTGTGGTTAACTATATAAATGAAGACAGGAAGTAAGGCAGAGTCTCAGTACATGGTAGGAAAAGAATCAATATCTGAAAGCTAAAAAAGAAAAAAAGTTAAGCACATGCATTAAATTCTTAACAAGAGGAGAAATAGGAAACTGACATACTCATATAAGCCTACCAAAGAATTGCAGGTATTTAAGAGAGATATCTTATAAAGCACTTTGAGATCATACACAGCAAATTAAAAACAGAAATCCCTAAAAGCAACATCTAAAATATGCTCAAGAAGCATCACACCCTGACAACACCAGCAAAACACACGTAGTTAGAAACAGCTGATTCAAGGGATCTATTTAGGTTTGCCTCAAAAAGTTAGGCAAAAAAACCCTGCTATGCAGAATTAAGGTGGTTGCTTGTATTACTGCTCTGCGCCAGAAAACAGAGCCAGATCATAGGAAGAAATCTGATGGAATATGGCTGCATGAACAGAAGGGTGTTGAAAGACCACCATGGTCACACGAAGAGTAAATGTGGACTAGGACAGCAAATACTCACAGACAGTATAGCCTCACCACAAACTTCATCTGCTTTCAGCTGATGTAAGGAGAACAGAACAGGATTAATGGCTTTAAAATGCTGATCTGATCGATCATATCTCACCTGCCTAGAGAGCCATACCTTACCAACCTAACATTTCAAAAGTTACTTATATGCCCATTTTGGACTACTGAATCTACTAGTGTAACTTACAATGTCACTCTATCATGTAATATCAATCTCTTTCACAAAGGGAAGACTAAATGTATGAAAATGCCTCATAAGCTTTGTACTGCAAAAGCCTGTCTGAGTGTAGTTGACGAATGCAGCAAGCTGACTGACCTGTGTATTTCAATTTACCTGGATTCAAGACTTTGCAAACCAGTTACAAACACCAAGGATATTACCAGATGAGCACCATTTTTCTAGCCTTTTAGTTGTGTGAAAATGATTCTTTTGTTACGTAGCCAACATCAAATACTGGGTGTATAATGTTGCACCTGGTTTGTGAAACAATGAGGTCTGGTAAATCTTTCTTAATAATGGATTACACCTTTTAAAAACCTTGAGCATGGCAGTGCTTCTATTTAACTTGGCTAGCCCATTAGAAAGCACTAGTTACAGCTTACATTAGCACATCTCATCATCAGACACCAACACAATCATTCTGCAGTTGTTCATTGTGTAAAGCTCTTGAGTTATTTTCCAGTGCAGTTGCAGTGAAGACACAAACTGAATGAGAACACATGATTTTCTCAACTGCATGGTGTAGTTAATGCCACCATTGGGAATGATGCGTACCAGTTTGGTTTCCAGCAGTTGTTATATCCACTAAGCAAACCTCTTCCAGTTTTTATTGTGAAAGGATATATTGTGGTTTAATACAAGACTAGGCAGTTAACCAAGACACGGCTTGGATTTTTTAGTTCTGTGCTGGTTTGTTTTGGGTTTTTTTCCTAAATTTAACAGTTCAGAGATTTTGAAATGTGCCTGCAGATGAATCAACAGCTTAAATGGTTCAGTGAGCAAAATAATTGTATGGATTTCTTTTTTCTGTCAGCATGGGGATTTTAACATACTTGGACTTGGCGGACGTAACAGATTTGAGTAAAACTCAGTTCAATTTCTGTTCTTTTTAACTCTCATTTCTTAACCATATTTCTGCTGAAAGGATAATATTAAAATTAAGCAGCATAGCTTTACAAAAGTTAATGGAGCTTTGCTGATGTACATCAGCTTGAGATTCCAGCCCACATATTTTTCTTCAATTAGAAAGGTTCAGTGTCATAAACAGTGCAAATGCCTTAAGTGCACAATGTTGTTCTCAAGCACAAGTTTAGAACTAGACAAAAGAATTCTGAAGCAGAAAAAAATGTGCCGATGGTCCATTTCAGTAAAGACAGAAACAAAGTTTTTGTGGCTTTTTCTGACAATTACAAGGTACAGATCAAGGACCTAGATTCCATAGTGGGCTATGAGTCCTGAGCCCCTGTATTGTCACATAAGCAGAGATCCGCCCACCAGTAACAGAAGTCACTATTAATACCGATTCCATTTCAATTAAACTTCTGGGGGTTTGAGTCAGGCACCTATTTAAGTACTCTGATAAAGCTCCTGTGATGATCTTATCTAAGAAGATGTAACTGTGAAAAGACATATTTGCCTTTGCAGTTTATTTCACTGAAGAAAGCTATAACTAAACAGCAAAGAGACATTCCACTAGACTACAGTACTACTTATACTGAGGAATATTATAAAGAATTATCACTGGTAGGCAAAACAAAATTCTATGTGTTCAGAAACATATGTTGATATTTTAGCCATTACTTATAATAAATGGCAATGATGCCCTCTTCTAATGGATTCATACAAATAAGGTTAGCAGAAGTCCAGTTCACGCAGCTACTAAAAAACAGCACAGACAAAATAAGGCTAACTTAGTACACAGGCTCTGCTAAATGTTTGGAACCACCAGGTACTGCTTTCTACACAACAGGTGGGAAAAGTACTGACACATCTATGTCAGACCAGGCTCCTTATCCCAGATTGTAATCTAAGCATTGTGGGCACTATGCTCCACTAATTGCATGGTAAACCAGTGGTAGCCCTAGATAGACATGATCTGAATTACTTAGGCACTCTTAAAATGTGATTACCAAAAGAGCTGCCACGCTTCAGAGAAATTCCCTGTAGAAAGCAATCAGAAGATAAACCCCTTTAAGAAACAAGGATAAGGTTGAATAGAATATTAAAGAATTCCATCCGTATACAGTAACATACACTGCTAATGTCACAAGCTAAGCTTTACCACTTTTACTCAAGGGATGCTGTGGCAGTTAGGAATGTGAGTGCCAGCCTAAAACGAACTCACTTATTTCTGGAAATACTTGGAACACAGGAGATCAGAGACACAAATGGTGTTTCCCACTGGAAGAGGCCTGTCCTGGTTTTCAGATGAAGCACACCATACTTAAAACGGGCTGTGAATGTGAAAATGTAAGGAAATTACAGTTTCTGACATATACATTAATAACTGTAGATCTTAAGAAATACCAGCAATATACAGCAATGACAGGGAAGGCCACAGCCAAGGAGGAGTGATGAGGTACTGTCCACAGGGTTCCGCTGCTACCACATCAATTGGGAAGAAATTTGTTTGAAAACCAAAAGCAGGCACAGCTTCTGAGAAGAGGATGGTTCAGCTGTGCCAGCAGGCTGAGGAGGTATCAGTGGCAGCAGGAAGAAGCTGAGGAGAGGGTGGTTACTGTCCAAAATTAAAATATAAAGAAGAAAGAGTGCACCCATGAATAACTGTCATGAACAATCACAAGATGAGTTGAATCTTTTCTGTGCAGCCACAGAAAGACATCAGAATGCTGACTAAAATTCAATGACTAAAGCGCCTCTAAAAGCAGTGACTGCAAAAACATTGTAGGAAAACTGGATATAGGATACAAAACAATATTAATGCCTACAGAAATAAAAAACAAACAACCACAACCCATACACAGACTTTACAAAGCCACATTTCGCCACACATTTGATATGCAAACATATATTTCATTTTAAAAAAACCCAAACCAAACAAAAAAAACAAAAAACAAACAAAAAAAACCCACCCAAACAAAAACCCTAAAAAACACCCCACCTCCCACCACTGCGCATAGCTCTGGGTTAATGGATACAGACTGCAAGAATGAAACATTTGCAGTAAATTTCACAAAGCCAGTTTACACGCATTTGACTTAAATGTCAGCTGTATTACTAAGCCGTTAAAAGCTATGACACTGCCATCCTAGAGACATGAAAGCGAGACCACAGGTCTCTTTATATGATAAAAATAATCAAAGTAATAGCCTAATTTTGCAAGCAATTTCCTACAAATCAAATGCACTGAAACAGAACTGCAAATCAGTTCACACACAAGTCATCGCTATGGCATGTTCTCCCTGCTAGGAGAAGCTGAAGTAGTAAATTATCTTCACAGCATTCTTAAAATTCATTATTACACATAGACTATTTGTGTAACGTATGTACATAATAAAACAACTAAGCACAATAGCTGATGTTATAAAACCAAAAAGACATCATAGACTATGCTACACAGGACCAGGAGATTACTGATAAAGGAATTGCTACAGAAGTAAAATGTTTTAAGGGAAAAATAGCATGTAACAGAAAAGAAATCAAAGACTTTTTATGAAGACACGAAGAGCTGAAAAAGAGATGACTGAAGTGCAGAGCATACAGAGAGAATTACAGAAAGTAAAATGAGAAGTGGGAAATTACACAAAACATGCACAGTAAGGCATATACTGAGAAGCAAAATGATGCACCATGTTTGAGTCAACATTCAGAGATGTGCTAATGAGACACAAGGATATCCAGGAAGAAACGCTTGAAGGTTCAACATCTGAGAACAGGAAAATGTGTAAGAAACAGGCACAGACACACATACTTGGAAACTACCACGAGAGACGTTATGATTGAACCCACCAGAGCAGATCTGAAGATGTTATAAAGAAGAAAAGGCAACAGAAGGAAGAAACTTAAAATTAATTATGCCAAAGCAAAAAGAAAAAGGAGGCCAGGGAAACTATGAGCAAAGCAGAAGATACCCAACAGAGGACAACATCAAAGGCCACAAGCGCAGGGAAGAAACAGGTAGTCAACAGTAGTACGAGAGGAAGTGTACAGACAGATCAAGAGATATCCCAGCAATCTTCCTAAGGAGACGGGCACACAAACAAATGGCAATTGCCCCACATATTTCATTAGGAGTGAACCTGTGAGAACCACGTGTTCAGAACATTTTAACCAACACAGTCAAACTGGAATTCCCAAAGAGCCCACAAAAATAAACAACATATAAAAAACCTGATCAAACACCTTCAGTTAGGTAAAACTTGTAGTTCAGGGCAGGTAATCTGCAAGGCTTTAATAATTTGCAGTACTGAATTCTAAACCAAAGTGAAATAAACCCAGCAGTATTTACTACAGCCCAACTATTTTCATGGTAGCTTCCCCTTGAAAAAAAACTAACTGCACATTTTGGTCCAACTCAACAACACTTTTTCTTTATATTTATGAATCTTTCCTCTGCCAAAATCTAAATTACTTTTTGGCTGACATTTGAACAATATTAATTAATAAACGGTAACAGTTGGGCTACTACTCTGTTCTCAACTCAGGCAGTACCCTAACACATGACTTTGAATAAACCACTTAGATTCAGCTCATCTGTTTCCCTTCTCACGATTTTGTCTCTTCTGATGACGGATACAAAGAGGTTTTACAGCAGAAGATTTTGTAAATAAGAGTATCTACATTAAACACTAATCTGCTTTCCTTGTTACCAGGCATAAACATACCAGTAAAAACAAAGAATAGAATTTCAAGACATCTACTGAGATGTAGGAGACCTGGATCATCTAGATATTTGTTAGTTGGACTTGCTGTTACTTTAATCTGTGTATCTGTAGAAGCTTCTGTTTTTCTACTTTTGATATATGTGTCTATAAATGCTTGTGTGTGTATTATTTTGGAGATTTTGCTGGAAATATTTCAGACTTTAGTGATACAAAACATAATGGTTTCAAGATTTTCCCTCTTTCATAAACAGAAATTCAGCAAAGGAAAAAAATACTCTGTAATGTGAGTACATACAGTGCAGAGGCACAAACAGCCATTGTGGACTCAGAGAAAATGATTCTTAACAACAGAACTCTTCACACTTTGAAGGGTTAAACTCTACAAACTCTGAAACTATCTGATCCTGTTAGCATTTGCCTTTCTATTAGCAAAGATTATCACTGAATTGCAGCAGCAAAACCAATATTGCCTTTTACCAGGTGAGCTGAAGACGACTCAGACCACACTGAGCAAAAAATGGAGTCGAATGAACTGGAAGCATCCTCTTCTGCTTGGATTTTCCTGAATTGCATAACCAAGTAAAACAGCATGTGAGCTCAGGTTTGAAACACCTGCGCCCCCAGGTACAAGTAAACCCTGTACAAGTGCAATTCGCTTAACTCAATCCACTAATACATCTTCCCTCTCCCATTCAACCATATAAGTTATATAACCCTCCTGAAGAAGGAAAAATAGAAAAAGAATAATTTCATCAGCTGAGATCAAATTCAGTTCAGTGTAAAATAACATGCATTCTAATGGGTTACCAGAGACACATTAGAAAGCAGTGGAATGCTCAGCAGCCATACTTAAAAGCAACTCCATACCAAAGTAAGAAAGAAAGAACCCAGCATTAGGGGTAGGGTATAAATTTTTAAAGACCATCAAATATTACTTTCAAAGTTCTATTAGAAATCTTGCAATTATGTTTATAAAGAAGCAGCCCCTAAATTCCATTATAGCAGTGATTCAAATAAAGCTGGGCGTAGAGGGCAAGGGTGTGTGTGAGGAGTGGTGTAGAGGAGAGAGAGGGTAGGTATTTAGAGTGGGAGTTAAGACCTGAATCTGCCTTAAGAGTGCTTATTCCAGTTTTGTCCCAAAGGAGAGTGAAACTAGATGATCCCAAATTTTTCTTCCAATCCTGTGTTTGTTTCTTTGACTGGAGGTGCAGAAACTCATTCTGGTTGATTTATTCAAGTGTAGGTGCTCCAAATGAATTCTGAGCATCATAATCACAGATGCCTATATCTCAGTAATTTCCAACCTGACCATATACTTTCACTTCTCCAGCCTTTGGCTTCACTTTTTCACCTTGTCACCCATGATTACCTCAGCCTCCCACTCTTTGCACCAAATTTGCTCTCAGCCCTTTCTAAATTGCAGTTCTAACCCATAGCTTTCCTGTGTCAGGTCCAGCACTTGCAGGACCTTGTTGCATCTCAGTCACTTTCCTACATTTATTTTAGGCCTGATCTAGTGAACCACCTTAAAACATGCACAGACATGCCTTCTCAAATAAGGATAGTCATTAACATACGCTATACTAAGCCATGGTCTGGGGCTGTTCTTCCCATTGAAAGCTAAGGGGGTGGGGGGGGGGGGATTCGGTGGTGCTAAATATCTTTCCAGGTATCTTGTTTGGCATCTTGTAAATTTACAGGCCCCTAGAAAAAAAAAGAAAAAAACAGGAGGGAAGAATGTTCCAGGCTCTTTTTCATTTACTGAGTTAGCACATATTTGACACTGATTTTAAAGCACAGCTGTAAGAAAACAAAGACTGTACTGGGTTTTGGTTTGGGGCTTTTTAGTTCTAGAGACTTGGCCAGAGAAATGGCTTCGTATATATTCTTCCTACTCTTTTCAATATACAGTCCTCTTCTGTACTACAATACAGCCTCAAAAAGCTAATAATTAGCCTTTCCATTTCCATCTTTCAAAAATTCTTAAAATCAGTTAAGGTAACTTTGGTCACAACATGAGAGAGATTTTATCTGCTCAATGAAAGGAAGAAATTTCATTAGGTCTTTACTTTGAATCTTTTCAAGTAAAATAAATCTCAATTGAAAAAGTTATGTAAACCAGCATAATTATCTCAAGTTGAAAAGCTGTCATACTGACAATCTATGAGATGAGCTCCTAGCACTGTATGTAAAGAATACAAAATTTCTAGAGATTGATCCATTTCTTCCTCAAAAAATGAAAAAATGAAAAATTAAGTATATAAAATATGAGAAGAAAGTGATAAGAAAGGGTAAAGAAAGAAAGAAAGGAGACGAAGATAACATAAAGAGAATCCTGGAAGACTTCTCCAGCCATGACGGGTGTGATTAGTACTACTTGGCTGTATATGTTTCCATGATTATTTGATACAAGGCAAAAGTCAGACCTGCCAGCATTTTCTAGGTGCTTAAAAGAGGAGAAGAAATAATTTCTATGAAGAGCGAATAGATGCAAAATTTAAAATATGTATTCAAACCAAATACATTGCTTGCAAAATGAGGTAGTCAAACTGAATGTTAAGAAATTTATTCTGTCAGAAGTTTCAGCCCAGTAGCTATACTTCAAGAATAATCTCTAATGCAAGATCAAGGCCCAGGATGAGTCCTTTTACTGCTTGTACTTTTTCAGTTTGAGAGAATCTGGAATAAAAAATAAATAAATAAAGTGCCAATACACACTTTATATTCCCAAGAAAGCATTAGCTTGCTAGAAATAAGAATTGCAAAGCTCATGTATTACAGCACCACCTGGTGTGACTTGCCATGGATAAAAACTGTAAGTGGACA
>JAVHNF010022007.1:0-13509 GCA_034783455.1 Micropsitta finschii | reverse complement strand
GATCTGGGTCTGTGGAGAATCCCAGAGGCTTTGCGAGATTCCTGGTACTCTCAGGAAATATACTGTTAATGTGAAGGACAAGGAAGGCACACAGGAAGGGATGCCTTTCCTTCACATCCCCTCCCATCCAGAACAACTCATGAAGCTCTGACATGCTTTGCAAGGCTGCCGGGCCACTAGGTGAGCTCCAATTGCAGAGCCGACTCCTTGGGAACAAACTCGATGCTGAACTCTCCCAAGTCCTTCTACCCCTTCCAGCAAGGTTCTCCTGCCATGTCCCCTTGGTCACTTGCACCTGAAGCTGGCTGTGTTCCCACCAGCACTTCTGAGGGCCTGCTCTATCCATCAGCTGGTCCTAATGCAGTGTCCAGGTGATGCTGTTTAAATCAGGGCAGGCTCCAGCCTATAAAACCTGAGGTGGAGAAAGGTAGAAACATGTTTCTTAGCCGGGATCACTTCCTATAGTAGTGGGTATGCGAGAGGACAGAAGCATGCATTTCTTTTTTTGGAAGGAAGACCAGCAGTTTGGCCTGGAGAAAGGTATGGCCTTTGCTGTGGTTATTAACTTGTGGTTGTGCCCTGTGTTGTTGTTGTTGACTGGTGTGGGAAGGCTAATTGGGCAGCTTTGTGGAATCATAGAATGGCTTGGGTTGGAAGGGATCTCAAAGCTCATCAGTTCCAACCCTCTGCTACAGGCAAGGACATCTTCCACTAGACCAGGTTGCTCCAAGCCCCATCTAACTTGGCTTTGAACACTTCCAGGGATGGAGCAGCCACAGCTTCTCTGGCCAACCTGTGCCAGTGCCTCACTGCCCTAACAGGGAACAGCTTCTGCCTAATATCTCAGTCTCCCCTCTGGTGGGTTAAAGCCATTCCCCCTTGTCCTGTCGCTACAGGCCTTTGTCCAAGGTTTCTTGTAGTCCCTTTAGGCACTGGGAACTGCTCTAAGGTTGCTCCTTAAGGAGCCTTCTCTTTTCCAGCTTGAACCAGCCCAGCTCTCTCAGCCTGTCTCCAGATCAGAGCTGCTCTAGTCCTTTGAGCTCCAGCAATGCGGCATTCACAGTTTTCCTGGGCAACCTGTGCTAGTGCTTCACCACCCTCCTAGTGAGGAATTTTTTCCTAATAGCTTGTCTAAATCTGCCCTCTTCCACCTTAAAACCATTCCCCCTTGTCCTGCAGTTCTAGTCCCTCTCCAGGCACTGTCTCTCCTGGCAGGGTCCATGCCTACTCTCAGGCTTGTGCTGCCCGTTCAGCGGGATTAGGCCGGTGCCTGCCCTGCCAGCACGGAACGTGCTGCAGTGGCTCCATGTAAACACCCGAACCCTTCCATTCTCCACAGCCTGCCGTGCACGCGGTGCCCGCTGGAGGCCGTGGCGCGCTCCGCAGTTTCCCGCGCTTCGGGGCGCGTCCCCCGCGGGGCTCTGCCGCGCACGGCCATTGGCTGCCGGTTCCCGCCGCCTTGCCGAGAGAAACCCGCCATTGGCTGGGGCGGGGCGCGGTTGCTGGGCGGGTCGGGGTTTCCCGGCGAACGGGCACTGCCTCCTGCGCGCGCAGCGGGGCCGCGCGAGCCTTGGCGCCATTGTGCAGAGGGCGAGCGGTGCGGGGTGCGTGAGCCCGCGGCCGTCCTGAGGAGAGCTTAAAAGCAGCCCGAACAAAGCGCCTCGCGTCAGACCCGCGCTTGTGTGCGCCGCAAAGGGCCCGTGAGGAGCGGTGCAGGGGCTTGGAAGCGTCTGCCTTGCCCTCAGGGCCGCTGCTCGGTGTGCACGGCTGCCGGGTGTGTGTACTTGCTTCGGTTACACTGCTTACGTGTGACCGAGCTGAGGCTTTCCTTTTGCCCCTGTGGGACTTCAACAAAATGACACAACTGCTACAAGGCAGTGTGCTGGTGTGTGTCCCACAGGATAGCCGGAGTTGTAGCCAGGTGGAGTACCTGTGGTGGTGTGAATCTCACACACAGACCCACCTCCTGTGCTGTGGCTGTTTGGGGGCTGGATCCAGTGGTCTTTTCCCTGTGGCAGTTGCTGTTAGCATACTCAGTTATTTCTACAAGGGAGGTTTGGAATAAAGAAGCTTGTTCCTTCCTCAGGAGGATGGGTTAGGCTGGGAGAAGCTTCTGGGTCTGGTGCTCAAAGGAGGAGCAGCTTCATTCAGAGTTGGAGCATGCAGCCCAGGTGGTGTGACTTGTCCTCCATGGGCAGTGAAGCAACAGAGCTGCTCCCTCCATTCCACTCCTGCTGTGATAGGGGATGGAGGAGTAAAAGCAAGAAAAAGTGTGTGTGTGTGTGGAGGTGTTTGTCAGGAAGTGGAAGAACTGAAGAAAATAAATGAGGCAGAGGCAAGCACTGGCACCTCCTGTGGGTAGGCTGATGGCAGTTTCTGAGCAGAAGGTGGCTAATCCTCCTACAGCCCTTTCTGTTCTCCCATTGCCGAGCGTGATCCCTGTTCAGTTTGGGTCACCTGCCTGGCGGTGCCCCCTCCCAGCCTACCGTACACCCTCCAGTATTCACTGGTGAGGCAGTGACAAGCTGGAGGCCTCAGTGCTGTGCAAGTGCTGCGCAGCAAAAGCTGCGTGACTGTGTTCTGGTCAAAAATGGGAACCGCAGCACCCTGTGAGTGAGCTGCTGTGAAGAAAAGTGGTTCTGTCCTGGCCAGGTCCGGTGCAGTGGAGTGGAGGAAAGTGTCCAGAGGGGGTGGTTCCCCTGTGGGCAGGTGGTGCCAGGGCCTGGGTGCTCACACTGTGTGTGTGTGAAGGGGGGGGAAGTTTGTGTGTGGGAGGGTGAAGGGAAAAATGGAGTGGTGGGGGGGAAGTGGAATAAAAAGTGGAGGAAATAGGGGTGAAGAGGAAAAAAACCCCGAACCCCAACTATCCAATAAAAACAAGAAAGGAAAAACCAACCCAAAAAACATAGCAAAAAAAGGGGGAAGGGGGGCATGCCCACCCCTCCAAGAAACAAACACCTCTTCCCCCTCAAAACCTGAAAACAAGAACCCAAAGAAAATGAGTTGGGGGGCAGAAACCCCACAGCCCCATGGGGAAGAAATCAACCAACCTGTTGGGTAAAGGGGGAGGAGGAGCGAGGGGCAGAGAGGTGGTGGTGGGGGAACTGGTGGGGGTAAAAACACCAACCAGAAGGGAAAAGGGTAGGGGAAAAAGTGGGAGAGGGGGAGTGTGAGTGGGGGGGGAAGAAACAGGGAACAAAAACCATGGATAAAATCCAGCAAAAGAGAAATTAAAAAACAATTTTTTTTGGGGGGGGAAAAAAACTCTAGAAAGAAGAGAAAACAAGCAAACAAAAACCCCACAAAACACAACCCCCCCTCCCCCCCAAAAAAAAACCCCAAAACCCACAAACAAACAAACCAATCTGGGGGAAATCCAGGAAAAAACCCACAAAACCCAAAGAAAAAATTTAAAATTAACATTCTCCCCCCCCAACCATCCCACCCCATAGGGGAGACAAAGAAGGGGAGGAGAAAAAGGGGAGCGGGTGGAAACTGTGGAAAGAAGGAACCCCCCCAACCGGCGGAGAAAGAAATGTGTGGGGTGGAAAATCTTGGGGATGGGGGAAGTGGAGGGGGAAAAAGCTCTGTGGGGTTTAAAAATGTGGAACAAGAAACATGGGGGGAAAAAAAATGTAGGAAAAAAAGAACCCAGAAAAACTGAAAAACCCCAACAAACCAAACCTCCCCCCCAAAAAAAACACAACAAAAAAGCCAACAACAAAAAAACCTAAAAAAACCCAACTCCCCAACCCCCCCCCAAAAGCACAGCAACTTGGGGGAAAACAACCAGCAAATAAAAGGGGGGGGTGCCAATAACCCCCACCCAAACCCACCACCAAGAACAATCTCCACTAAAGAATGAATGAAACTGCGGGGGGTGGGAAGGGGAGGAAAAAAAGGGATGGGGGACATAGTGCTGCTCAAGGCTGTGGGGGGCTGAGCCAGGGGGGTCACCAGTTTCAGGTGTCTCGGTGGGAGGCTCCACAGAGTGGCCCTTCCTGTGCTGCCAGAAGAGCTTGGCATTGGCTGTGACAAAGTCACAGTGGCTGCAGTGGAAGGGGAAGTGTGTGCGGTGGTGCTGCTCCATGGTGGGGTGGCTAGGAAAGAGCAGTGGGCAGGCACGGTAGGAGCAGGACACAGGGGAGGCCCCGTGCAGGTGGCGCAGGTGGCTGCGCAGTTGCTTGCGGTCCTCCGTGGCGAAGCAGCAGCCTTCCTCGGGGCAGGGCAGGGCTCCCAGCGGGGCACGGTGAGTCCTGAAGTGCTCCTTGAGCTCACTGGGCTGCGTGAACACCTCCTGACAGACAGGGCACAGCAGGCGCTCAGAAGCAGAGCCCTTCTGTGTGCCAGCTCTGGGTTGCTCTGGACCCACTGGCTCACTCTGGCTTTTGCTGTCAGAAGCCAACAGTGTCCCAGGCAGCTCCAGATGCCGCGGGGAAGCCAGGAGCAAGCATCGGTGCTGGGACAGCAGGGAGGCCTCTGGGAAGCTCTGGCCGCACCTCTCGCAGAAATACAGCTCCACCACTTTGACCAGCACCTCTGCAAGTAGCAAAGGGTGAACAATAAGAGGTTTTGTCAGGCCCAGAGCTTGGGACTGGCAGTTCAGTTCTAGCTCTGGACAAAGAGGATAAACCACTGCTACCACAAATTACAGTCTGAAGAACCACAGCACTCCCCTTTCCTGGGGTACCTCAGGGGACCTCCCATAAGAGAGGGGACAGCATCACCCAGGTGACCACAATAACCAGGTCTGTCCCGTGGGGCCTTTGGGGCACACAGGGATGCAAGGCCCAGTTCCTAGCAGGACATGCCCACACTGGACCTAAGTGAGAAGCATGTTGAGGACAGTAGTCTGGAGTAGAGATCTCTGCTTGGTCCCTTCTGACAGCCGAGCACGACCCCCTCATCCTGCAGAGAGCTCTCACAGCCCCCTCTCCCCACCTGCACACCCTCCCTCCATTGACTGCCATAGGGCCCTCCCTGCACCCCATACCTGTGGCACTGGCCGGGTTGCTCAGTGTCATGTTGCCGGCCACTGCCTCAATGAATATTTCCACGTTGCTTCCCTCAACATGAACCCCTTCTCCAGGCACTGATGCCTCTGCCAGCAGCAAGTCTTGGCTGGTAGTCAGCGGGGGTGTCCTGACTGGGCTGGTGCTGGCCACACCGGAGCTTCCCACAGCTCCTGCCTCTCCTGGTGTGGGCAGGAGCAGCTCTGAGCACAGGGCTTCCATTTCCCTGCTGGCACCCTCAGACGCAGCCACTTCTGTGCTCATTGCCACTGGACACTGGCTGGTGCTGGGCAGCACACACAGCCTGTCACCCTGAAACAGAACAAAGTACTTTAAACAGGGACGATGCAGAGCTCCAGGGGCGCTACGGGATTCTGGCGGGCAGCCTGCTGTGCCACCCCTAGGCAGGGTATGAACGGGGGCATCTCAATGCTGGCTCCCTTCCGCTGTGCCCCAAGCGGGCTCCCGGCACAACCCACTGCCGCCGGCGGGGCGGGGCTGCAAGGAGGCCTGCTCCGAGCCCCGCTGCCAGGGCTGGCTCCCGGGGCCCAACCCCCAGCACCAACCCCGGCCCAGCCCCAGCCTCCAGCGAGGAGGTGCCCACCGCGAGTCGCCGCACGGTCAGTGCCGCCCCAGCCCCTTCGCACCGCAGCTCCGGCCTGTCCCGCCGCCCCGGGCCTGGGCCTCAAGCCGGGACCCGGTGTCTCCGGCCCATGTCAGCGGTGCTCGCGGGGGGGCGGGAGCGTCCCCCTTTGTGCCGCTCCACTCTGCCCCACTGCCGGCCCGGCTCCACTCGGTGCTGCTGGAGCCGGCAGCCGGGCGGAAGCTGCGCCGGGCGGAAGTGAGGGCCGGGAACATAGAGAACGGCGCTGCGCGGGCCAGAGCGGCGCTGCGGGGAGGTGAGGGGCGGCGCGGCCGAGGACGCATTAGCCATGGGGCGAGCGGAGCGGGTGGATGTGGGCCCTTGTTGGGGAGGAGGGCTGGTGTAGGGCTGGTGTCCGGCTGGTGTCCCGCCGGGGCTGCGGGGGAGATGGCCCATCTGCCATGGGGCCGTGGCTGGGGAAGGAGCCCGCGCTGTGGGGTCAGAGCCTGTTCTAGGGGAGATGGGATCCTGCTTTTGGGAGCAGAGCGTGTCCGTGTGCTCGTCAGGGGAGGCTCCCATTCACCTCCTGCGTCTGATAGATCTCTGCTGAGGGAGGTGGCGAAGCTTTCTGCCTCCTCAGCGTGCAGTGGGGCCCTTTATCCAGACATGGAGGTGCTGCTTCCACCACAGCCATGTGCCCCTTGCCAGCAACAAAGGACAGGCTCTGGACTCAGCCTGGGGCTGTACTACAGCTTTTTAAAACAATAAACCGTAAATAATGGCAGTGCTTATGATTTCTAGCTGCTTAAAGAATAAAATCACATAAAATTTTGGGGTTGCTGTTATGCCTGAAGAAGCAAAAGATGCCCCTGTGCTTGTTTGGGAACCTCCAGCTCTCTCCTGCCTGTCTCACCCAGTGGCATGCAGCCAGGGAACTGTGGGAAATCAGTTGTGTCTCCTGCTGCCATTCCATCCTTCTCTTCCCATACAGGTTTGTTTCTGGAGCACAGAGACCAGATGCTGTGGAACAGGAACCACTTAACTTCCCACAATGCCCTTTTCTGACTTTGTCTTAGCCCTGAAAGACAACCCATACTTTGGGGCTGGGTTTGGCCTTGTCGGGGTGGGCACAGCCCTGGCATTTGCCCGTAAAGGGGCCCAATTTGGGCTGGTGGCTTTCAGGCGCCATTATATGATAACCTTGGAGGTGCCCAGCAGTGATAAGAGCTACCACTGGCTGCTGAACTGGATCTCCCACCATGCCAAGCACACGCAGCACCTCAGCGTGGAGACGTCTTACCTGCAGCATGAAAGTGGGCGCGTTAGCACCAAATTCGACTTTGTGCCGAGCCCTGGGGACCATTTCATCTGGTAAGGGAGGGCAGGGGAAAGCACTCTGGGATTGACCTTCCTTTTGGCAAGGCAACTCCAACCTGGGGGTCCTGTAAAGGCAGCAGAGAGGATCCTACATCCTCCTTGGGTCTGGATTAGAGTTGGAGATTAAGAGTGGTGAGAGGAGTCTGTATTTATCAGTGTGAGGTTATTTCTTTACCTGAGATGAATGTTCTTGATGCATGAACCGAGCTGGGTGCAGTGAGTGGTGCTGGGCCACTGTTCCCAACCCTGTCTTTCTGCCCCAGGTATCGCAAGAAGTGGATCCGCATTGAGCGCAACCGGGAGAAGCAGATGATCGATCTGAACACGGGCACCCCCTGGGAGTCTGTGACCTTCACTGCGCTGGGCACCAACCGCGAGATCTTCTTCAATATCCTGCAGGAAGGTCTGTAGGGGAGCTGCATGCGGTCCTGCTGGGAACAGCCTGTTCCCTGGAGACACACATCTGTCCCCTCTGCTCTCTCTGCAGCCCGGGAACTGGCGCTGCAGGAGCAGGAGGGGAAGACAGTCATGTACACAGCCATGGGGGCAGAGTGGCGGCAGTTCGGTTTCCCCCGCCGCCGCCGGCCCCTCAGCTCTGTGGTGCTGGAGGAAGGTGTGTCGGAGAGGCTGGTCCAGGACGTGAAGGATTTCATCAGCAACCCCAAGTGGTACAGCGACAGAGGCAAGGTTCTGGTGTGGTGTCCTCACTGTCATGGCTCCTTATCCCCTTCCCTGCAGCCATGGCTGTGGGGCAACACTTTGGGCACATCCTGCGAAAAAGTGAGCCCAGGTGCTAAGGTCAGGCCTGGGGCTGCAGAGGGACAAACTCCCCTTGGCTCAATCCAGTCCTGGAAACCATGATAAGCCATGGAGTTCACCACCTGCAGCATTGCTGTGTGGTGGGACAGGATGCCCGTGGTCCTCTCTGGAAACAGCTGCAGAGAGTTTTTTTCTCTGCTGCTTGCCTTCCCCTGCTGTATCTTCTGTGTGTGCTCAGCACAGGCCCACAGCTCTGAGTGAGAGTGCTCAGAACAACCCAGCTGATTCCTAAAAGGGCCCTGTCTTCCTAGGGATACCCTACCGAAGAGGCTACCTGCTGTATGGTCCTCCTGGCTGTGGGAAAAGCAGCTTCATGTGAGTATTACTGGGTGGCTAATGGGAGTTTTCCTGCCAGCTGCCTGCTCTGAGACACAGTAGTCTCTGGTGGGTTTGAAATGCAGGAGAGGGCTGTGCCTTCTTTGTGGTGCTTGGTGTAGGTGTTTGTGACAGGTCAAGGTGATGAGCCCTTCACACCCTTGCTTGGCACAGTGCTGTTGTGGCACCAGGGGGCTGAGCAGGGGCTCCCACCTGCCTCCCACATGGATCTTTGCTGAGGATGGATGCCTCTGCGCTCTCTGCTGCTGCTGAGCAGGGAGGTCTGGTTCTTCCTCTGCTCCTGGCTTTCTTGCTATGATTCACCCCTGTGGTTTGGGTCCTTCCCAGCACAGCCCTGGCCGGAGAGCTGCAGTACAGTATCTGCCTGCTGAGCCTCAGTGACCGCAGCCTCTCTGATGACCGGCTCAATCACCTCCTGAGCGTGGCACCACAGCAGAGCATCATCCTGCTGGAGGACGTGGATGCTGCCTTCATCAGCCGGGACCTTGCTGCTGAGAGTGAGTGGTGCCCCCGTTCTTGGGCCAGCAGTGGGAGGGAGGTTTGCCAGCTGTGCTGGGGAATGGTTTGGACCCTGGGCTACTTTGCTGCACCAGCAGAGTGGGCAGCTCTCTGAGGCCTCAAGGCCTGAGCTGGACCACTCCCAGTTTTGGCTAGGCTATACAAATGGAAATTCGGGTTCTTTATCAGGCAAAGACATTACTCCTGCTCAGCTATTTTCAGCAGGGGAAAGGAGGTGGCTTTCCCCCTTATTCTCTTTTTGGGTTCTCATGGGTTCAGGTGGGCAGGGGAGGCAAGGGGTCAGCCTCAGGGCAAGGAGAGAGCAAGGAGCTTGTCTTAAGCCTCAGGTGATAGAGAGGTGGTCCACAAGGCCACGTGGTTGGTGTCCAATGGATGTGATCTCAGACACCTCTGTCTCTGCAGACCCGACTGTGTACCAAGGCATGGGGCACCTGACCTTCAGTGGCCTCCTCAATGCACTGGATGGTGTGGCCTCCACAGAAGCCAGGATTGTCTTCATGACCACTAACTACGTGGACAGGTCGGAGCTGCCCTCTGGCAGGAAACAGGGAGTGTAGCATGGGGAAACCTGGCTGGGCTTTATAGAGGACTATTTGTGTCTGTCACATGAGGACTGGGGGTTCAGGTTTCCTGAATCCTCCCTTGGGATGCAAATCCCTTGACTGCTAATCAGGATCCCTTTTGCTGGAGCCTCAGATGTTTCCTTGATGTTCAGACCATGGTTGTGCTCTTCAGGAGCAGCACCTGCCCATAGGTTTTGGGGTTGTGACCATGCTGTGAGTGAAACACTGGCCCCATGTGCAGCCCACTGGGTGGACAGGATGCAGTCTGGGCTCACAGCACCTGGTCGGCTGCTGTGCTTGGCTCGCTCTGGACTGAGCTTGCCTAGAGGATTGTTCAGAGGTTGCTCATGGGACAGAGAAGGGAAAAGCTATTTCCCAGGGCATGTTTGCCCTCCTCCTGAGGAGCTAGCCCTTCCTTCAGCTCACTTGCTTCTTTTGGGTTGATTGTCCCCCTTGGGACCCCAGGGACAAACCTATCCCCACCTTTACCATCTCACAGAGCAGAGCACCTTGCAGATAGGACATAGGCTGTGCTTAGTGTGCAGAGACACTTTGCTGAGGTTCTAAAGGCACCCATGTCTCTCGGCAGGCTGGACCCAGCGCTGGTGCGGCCCGGCCGCGTGGATCTCAAGCAGTACGTGGGCCATTGCTCCCACTGGCAGCTCACCTGCATGTTCCAGCGTTTCTACCCTGAGCAGCCGCTGGCTGCGGCCCAGCGCTTTGCGGAGCAGGCACTGGAGGCCTCCAAACAGATCAGCGCTGCTCAGGTGCAGGGCCACTTCATGCTCTACAAGATGGACCCTGAAGGAGCCATTTCAAACGTACGCTCCATCCTGCTGTGATCAGGGGCCAGATTTCCCTTGCCACGCTGAAAGGACTGAGGCAAGGATATGACCATCCTGGGGATGCCATGAAGCTGCTGAGCCATGCAGGCCAGGTCTCTGTTCACCTCTACCCATCCAAGGCCTTGACTTTTTATTAAAACATGAGAGGCAGAGCTGCCAGCCTTGCAGCAGGGAGAGGAAGCCTGCCATAAACTGCCAAGGCTCCTGGATGTGAGTCCCCTTCCTTGCAGAGCAGCCTCGGGGTGCCCCTAGGAGGGTATTCCTTGGGGCAGGTCATTGGAGTGCTGCACTGCTAAAGAGCTGCTGGTCTTTTACAGAACAAGTCTTCAATGGTTTGTGAATATCCTTTGTGAAGTGCACAGAATGGCTCTTGGCTCTCTGGTCCCTTTTCCTGTTGGGTGCCCCAGCTGCTGGTCCAGAGCCTTCCTGACCGGGGTCTGGCACAGACAGTACTGCAAATCCAGAGCATTTCAGAAAAAAAGCAGCTCACTGTCCCTTGGTCTGCAGGCTGATGGCACAGCTCCTGCCCTGCGGGGTTGTGATGCCAAGTCACAGATCGGCTTGGACATTGCTCCTGGGTGGGCATGACTCTCTCCCGTGCTAGAGGAAATATGGGCCCCTGGAGCTACTGCCCCCCTGCATGTGGGGGCAGATGAGACTCTTTGATTACAGAGTATCTTCCCAAGAGCTTGATGTTTACCCTAACATGAATTTCTGCAGCCCCGTCAGCCCTGTGCAAGGTGCAGAAATCCCTGTTGGAGGTTACTACTACTTTGAGGAGGAGAAGCCCTGCATGGCTGAGGGAGGAATTTGTCCCACTTGCTGGCAGGCTCACAGCCTGTTCCCTGTCATTGGGCTTTCTTCCTGCTAGGAACAAAGGTCCTGGATGGGCAGGTAGAGCCACGGGTGCCTGCAATGCAGTTGAGGAGCAGGCAGGTCCTGCGCTTCCTTCCAACGCCATGGAGCTGGGGTGTGTATGCTGACCCAGCAGAACAAAACAGCCTGACCCTGTTTTAAGAGTCCCAAAATCAGCTTCCCCAGAGCCAGAGCTGTGTTCATGTTCTCGCTTTGGGGGCTGTGTGAGCTTGGTGGGGCAGGTGGAGCTGGTTCCAGGCTAAGCCCAAAGTGCTGCGTTGCTGCTCAGCCCAACTCTTGGCTCTGCCCTGTGGGGTCAAGGGTGAAGCTGAGAGCATGTAGGGACCAAAAAGGGACCCAGGTGATGGCACGTGGCTGATGTTCAGCACAAACAGGTGCTGCTTTGATGCAACCCGACTTAAGACAAATACTTCTACAAATGAAAGGCTTATGTTGTGAGCATGGGGTGTGTGTGCGTGCGCGTCTCTTTAGTGACCCTAGGTGGCTCCTGGAGAAGGGTGCTGGTGCTGACATCTCAGACCCTGTGCTCAGCTGTCCCAAGGAGGCAGACTGCTTGGATCCAGCCTCTTCCCTCAAAACTGGGGGTCAAAACTGGCCCATGAGTGCCTGGTGAATGTCTCATGGTGGTTCAGGAGGACAGGGGACTGGCGAGGAAAGCCAGAGAGGCACGATGCCACCACACGAGCACACGCAACATCTTTTCACTCTGCTTGCTTTTAATAGTGGTACTGCTACAGATGCCACTGGTGCACTTCTGCCCGGCCAAAGTGCTTTCGTCAGCAAAGCCCCACAACAGCCCTGTGAGGTAGGTGGGTGACAGAGGTGGACACCAAGCAGGGAGCCCCAAGGCAGGGTGCAGGCTCCATTCCTCCCCTCCGACCTGACCCAGAGGTTTGTTTATCCCAAATTCATTTCCACGCACTGTTGCAAACTGTCCTGTGAGAGCCCTTCCTAAATCCGAGGGAAAAAAACTCCCCTCTGGCATTTGACTGAAGTTACCAAAGTCCTTGTTCACTCTGAGTTCCAAGGCAGAATTCCCATGCTCCAAACACTGGGGCCAGCAGCTTTCCTGCTGAGTAAGGCTGGCTCACTGGAGGAAGCCACAGAGTTTCAGCAAAGGGCAGAGATCTTCCATGTTTCTTCCAGTACACCTCTGTTGGAGCACAGCATCTTCACAGGTGAAGACAGGAGGCAGCAGCACAAGTACCAACATCAGATAAAGTTGACACCTTTTCACCCAAGTGTGGACAGGCCACTCACCCAGAAATTAGGTGAAACAAGGACAGAGTGAGCACTGAAGCAAAATCAAGGCTCTCTTCAAGGAGCGAGGGCTCAGTCCTTGTTTCCAGCAGGGCACAACATCTGGTGCTGGGATCCCCAAGCCCAGGACAGGTAGTGTAGGCTCAGGACTAGGAGGGGAATTAAAAAATAGTGCTTCAGAGCATCAGGTTTGAACAGAGGCCAGTGTTGGAAATTTAAGCACAGAAGGTTCTTGAGCAACAGCACAAGGACAATGCCAGGTGTGGAGAACAGGGCAGGGTGAGGAAGACCAATCCAAGGATGCCATTGTGCACTCTATGTGCCAAAGGATCAGCCAGGCAGATGCAGCACAAATGCCCTCCCAGCTGGCATCAGCCCTTGGTTTCCCAGGGATCTCACCCGAAGCTCTGGCACATCCATTGTAGCATGGCCAGTTTTGCACTTAGCAGGAGGAGGAAGACAGTAACAACCCAAGTATGGCCAAAAGAGTGGTGGGGGCACAAGGCACAAACAAGTGTGAAGGAATCAATACTTTCAGCCAGAAAGCTTACAGCAAGCCAGGCAAAGCAGGGACCATGGAAACCTCCAGCCACCCAGGAGTGCCAGGGGAACGTCCATGCCCTGGCCCCAAGTGTAGGCAGTAAGGAGGGCAGTGAGCAACACCAGGGATCATACCTTTGCTCTGGACAGCAGAGACCATGAGGGAGAGAGGGCAGGGAAAACAAAGGGTGCAGGCTCTGGTAAAGAAGGAACAAATTAATTTAATAGCAGTGTCCCACTTCAGAGGCTTGGGATTGCCCATCACAGCTCTGGAGTGGAACACTGTTGAAATCTGTGCAGCAGCAGAAGGAATTGCACCAAGTTAGTTTAAACAGCAAATCCCCATTTCTTTGAAACAGGGCCAGCTTGAAGATGAAGGCGGGTGAGAGTATCCAAAATATGGCACATCTTCACTCTAAACTATGGTGAGCTCCAAGAGCAGCCTGGCCTTAGAGGGGGATCCCAACAGAGGTTGCAAAGTAGAGGGCTCTTCCCAGGTCTCTCCCGTCAGCTTCTGCCTGCACAAAAGCAGCTGAACAGCAGTCAGGGCTGCAGGAGAAGCGATACTATCACCAATGGACAGCAGTTCAGAAGGTGTTTTAGGAAGGAATGGCGGACACAGAAGGCTGAGCTCCAGGCTGCTGCCCTGGCACAGCCTTATCACTTGGCACCACTGCAGCTTTGTTGGGACACTGGCTTCCAGGGAAGGCCCTGCCACAACTCTGTCTCTGCTGTGACACTGTGCTAGGCTCAGCACATTTGCTCTGTAGGTATGCATG